>JAHPZR010014594.1:0-30324 GCA_019787425.1 Platygyra sinensis | reverse complement strand
CACTTAGCTTACTTCCCCACTGAAAAAATGTTGAAAAACTGTCACCTAGTAACATCATTAGAAAGGAGAAGGGGGAGGGGTAAATATATGAAGGGGATGTAGGACAAATCAAGGAGAAACGGATACGTCGTGAACAAAGAAAAACATGCTGAATCACCGTCACTTACCTGCGAAGGATCATTGCTATTGCAGTTTTGATCTCAGCCAGGGCAAAACTTTGACCGATGCAGTTCCTGTTAACACAAAGCGTGAATCTTCTATAATCTACAACTGTGTTCTTTCTGTGGCTGACTCGTCCCCATTCTTCATCACATTTCTTCATATCGCGTGTGGAACCTCTTGCTCTCCAACATCTGGTACAAGCCTCGCGCATCTGACCTTGCCGTCGTGCCGCGCGCTGTATGCAGACGACTGAGGACGAGTCAGGTTCTGTCTGTTTTGTGTTCCTAATACTTGTGAGAAACTGAGCCAGGAGCTCATCTCTAAGAGCGTGAAACTCCCATAAAAAGCCTATGCCACGGCCATTCCGAGAAAAAGGCCACTTCCGGTCTACATGAGCGCGCATCGGTGAGGATAAAATGGCTGGTTTTTTTTTCATCTTGAAGCTTGATAACGTCAGTTAAAAATGACGTATGTGCTTGTGATTGCGGGTTCCTAGTGATGGATTCCTGACTGAATGTAGCTGAGAAACAACGCCCGGGTAAACAGTCAGCATATCTGACCCAGTGGGGAGCCAACATCATGATCACCTTCTCATTGCAGTAGTGTAAGCCGAATGTTTTGAGTTCTTTGGCTCGTCTAATAGAATATAAGCCTATCAGAAAAACGTCATAAATGCCAGTAGGAGAAGTTGTGAAAAGAAGTATAAACTTGTCTTACCTTGGTCCGGCAGAGAAAGGAACGTAGGCGTATGGCGGTTTTCCTTTCATATTTTCATTGGTGAAACGGAGAGGATCAAATATCCGCAAAAAGTAACATACAGAATAGGGAAATTGATGAATACTTAATTAATCGATTGATCAATCAATCTACATATCATGGGCTAGTGTATTGTAGAGAGGCGAGGAACGGTGTGGCAAGGTGGTTTGTAAAGCGCTGTTACGGACAGTGTAGTCAAGGCACAGGGGGGAATAGGGAATTTTGTTTGCCAAGAATCTTAATGTTTAATAAGACGAAGTCGAGGGAAACATTGAGATTCACTGTTCCACAATGGAGCAGTCATTAAGTGATTTGTTAAATAGCAAAAGAAAACAAAAGCAAATTTTGAAAAACACGCTGAGATTGAAGTTAAATTTTTAACTTAAAAACATCTTTTCTGGAAGTGGTTACCCCGGGGTGCATGCTCGAAATATAAAAATACTTAATCTAACGGTGCGTTTCTTTAAGAAAATCCAAGATTGGATTCTTAAATTCGAAAGAATCTGAAAATGGATTTTGCGTTTCTTTACTACACAGATCAATCCAAGATTTCTCGGATCACGGTGCGTCAAAGGAACCGAAGAATCCACTCTGGAAGTGGATTCTTCGGTTCCTTTGACGCAGCATGATCCGAAAGATCTTGGATTGATCTGTTTAGTAAAGAAACGCAAAATCCATTTTCAGATTCTTCCGGATTTAAGGTATCATGGTAGGTGGATTTTTAAGAAAAATGCGAAAAATCTTTTTTTCGCTGTTCAAATTGAGAAGACTGAGAAAAATAATTTGCAGAAAGAATGGAGAAAAAAGCTTTTTTACTTTTTACGATAAAGAGAAAAACTGTTTTTGAATCTCATTAAATCTCTTACGGCGCGTTGACAGCTCTAATTAAAATTCACCGCCAGTTGTCACATGTAATGCAAATTGCGGTGTGATATTTTATTTGCGCACGCGAACCGTTCTCGATCTGGTTGTTTCATCGCAAGTCAAGCTTTCGTTCTTGTCAAATTTTCTTTATGTCAGGACGAAAACTCGCAGAAAACTTCTTGCCCATTTTCGCCTCCGAAGAAGTTCAGCGTCGAACAAGATCTGTGGCTCCTGATCTGAGCGACTGTGGGTCGCATTGTTTTAAACTTAGAAGAATGGTTGAAGGAACTCGAGGACACAAATCCCGCCAATGAAGCTGAAGGTCAAAATACAACAAGTGCTAGTCGCACGATATTGCTGGAGAACGGACGCGATTCCGAAACTTCCACAGCGAGAGATCGAGTCAAGCACAGATGTAGATGTAGGTGATATAGACCTCGAAATTTCCTCTTTTTGGCTTCACGAGGCATATATGGTTTCAAAAATGTGTGGAGAACGAAGAAGTCTAAACTCGAACAACATAATACCAATGCCGTCGACATAATAATCACGGCAGTTTAAATACAAACCTGTTTAAACCTAAGTAGTTTTTCGCTTCTCGGACGATTTCACTGCAACGTCGACGTCTGTGTCATGACCCATTGTTTTGGTAAACTGACCCATGCCGACATCTGTCAGCGCGGAGGGGATTTTTAACACCTAATCATACCGATCTCGCAAAAGGTTTTTCGTCTTTTTCTCGATAAAGCAAAACTGCATATAAGGATGAACATTTTTAGTTCGTTTACGCGTGTCTTCCAACGGAATTGGCTGAAAATCGGCAGGTATGTTCCCTATTACCTCCTTCGAAAAAGGGTGCCGGGCTTTGTTTAATTTCGCTTCCGTTTCAGAGTTATGGCCTCTTTAGTGTAAGGAAACACCCGCGCGCAGAACATCAAACTTTAGGAGGGTGTAGAAAAAAAACCAAACCACATCTGGAAAATCGCAGACACCCTTTTTGAGGGTGATGTGTGAGAAAACATTTCAGATGTTATTCGCGCCGCTCCGATGATTCACGCGCGGAAGCGAACCAGTTTAAGCAAAGCAGTGTTTCTGGGTATTTTTTTTATAACACTGCGACAATAACTTTTTAGAAAATTTCAAACATATGATTGTATCCTATAACTATTAAGCTTTCAGAAAATGTATAGGTTGATGGGGTTTTCTTTCAAAGCGCCAGCGTGAGAGCGCGATTTCCAAACACTGTCAATCCACCTACCATGATACCTTAAGAATCCGATCTTGGATTTTCTTAAAGAAGCGCACCCTAAGCATGTTCTGCCACTCGAATTTTGGGAAACTTTTAGTATGTTAGTAAGTTAACCACTTTTTATCATTTGGCGATAACAGAAATTATGTTGCAATCTGTTGCACTAAGGAAATATCTTTTCTCAAAGTGGGGACTCTGTGGCACATGCCCGAAATATTACAAGGCTTAATCTGAGCATGTTCCACCACACGAATTTTGGGTGAACTTTTAGTATGTTGGTGAGTTGACCACTATCTATCATTTGGCAGTGACAGAAATTCTGTTGCAATTACTTTGACTTCGAACCACAGGATGACCGGACTATACCCTTGCCGCAAGCAAAATATCAAGGAAATCAAAGTGCTTCTTTTTCTTCAACTTTTCTTGTTCGTCCTGCGAAAGAAAAAAACAGGAATAAGTACAACGAATATAGACGCTCCAAGATGTTTAGAAAACAATAAGAAATCCGCAGACCGAGTCAACGGGGACAAAAACCTTCGCGCATTCTTGGCGTTTCATATATTTCTAGGGCCATTTTCGAGTTGCCTTTTGTCTCTGTATCTGTAGGTTCATTTTTATGCCAATCAAAGTCATTAATTCATAAGAAAGGTTCGCGCTTAGACTAGTTTACAAAAAAAACAGAGGCACAGGGAAACTCGGACAACTATTAGAAACCATCTGTGCGCATAATGACCCGCCAAATTAAACATGTCGCTTTCTATGGCTGGCTCCGTAAGTGAGCACGACCAACCAAATCCTGCCTTGAGCGGCCAAGATTACACTATCTCGTCCGCTCGGGATTATCCGCTTTGTTCCAGAATAAAAGTGTATAAGTATAGGAAATCGTATGAACGCGAGTGCATTTCGTGATATATGGGCACGAGTGATGTTTTTCAAGTTCTCAAAATTGCACGAGCCGCAGGCGAGTGCAATTTGAGAACTTGAAAAACATCACGAGTGACCATATATCACGAAATGCACGAGCGATCATACGATTTTTTATTTATAATATTCTCAACAAAATTATAAAAAAAATCAAGAAAACGCGACCGTCACGGTTCTATGGACACGCAACTCTGAAGTGGCTTCCAAACTGCTCACATGTTTTATTTCAACCAATCAATTACAACCTGGTGACAGGTAAACCAAGCGTGAATTTTCAGGTAAACTGCAGAAACTTTATGAACTGAACAAGTTTTTATATCAAGAGCATGAAAAATCAGTTAAGCGATGGCAAGTTTGTAATTGTTCCGTAATGAGTTACCTCGAACAGACAGTTAATGCTGATCTGAACTTTTGGGTGAGCCGCCTGTCCTTGAATGAAGTTAAACGTGACTTGAAAGTTGTGGAAATTGTTTACCGTAAAAGCATGATGCATGGCTGCTTGCTTGCTGGATCTGTTCCGTGCTGGTTGGAAGAAAATACCACACTGAAAATCCTAGGAAACTGTTTGATGTTGTTGTCTGTGGAGTTGTGCTGATGTGTGATGTGCGATAGCTGCCGATGCACCCTTTCATTTCCTTCATTGTAGTCGTTCGGCGAATTTTCATTTGCTTGGCCGATCACCTGAATAATCAACTGCCTCTAAACGTTTGCTACCCTCAGCTGCTTTCCACTACGTCGTCTGAGAAATAACTCCTGGACTGGAATCGCCGAGGGTTCTTGCTGTCCATAATATTTCTTCTTCTTTGCTTGTCAATGCACTTGCCGCGTTCGGCCTTGTCCTTTTCCTTGCTGGCGAAGATGTTTTACTTTTCCCTCGAGCACGAACTTGGACTGATAAAACTCCCGGTCCCGTGTAATTGAGTACATGTAGCCACGTTCTTTTAAACGCCGGTAAAAGGCTGCCAGCATGGACTTCAAACTCTCCGGTTCGTACTCTATTCCATCATGGTAAGTACTCAGCATTTGTAACTTTTCATCGAGATCTTCGTGCTCATACTCCTCCAGTTTAGGATTGAATTTTCTTTCATTTCTCCAGTTTTCCCAGACATTCAACCACGTTTGTGTTAATTTAGTAGTGCTCTTGTTTTTTGCCTTTAGTTTCAGCTGGTCAAGAACTATTTCGTCGGACGAAGTAGACCGGCTTTCAGCCATTTTGTTTTTTGCTGCAGTTAAATTTCGCGCTTCCCCTATAGTTTCCATAGCAACTTCCGTATTGCACTCTATAACCTCCATTTGCACTCTATAATCTATTTATGCACTCGTTATTGACCAATCAAATACTTGAAATTTTGTTGAGTATATTATATGACCCGTACGGCCCCGCGAGCAATTTCCTTGGAAAACCATAAGAAAGGTCCGGTATGAGGGCCGTACGTGATACGGCCCTGGCGCTGCCTCGTTACACCAGAAAAAAAGAATGAAAATGAAAAAATCAGTGGTGATATGATAAAATGCTTATTAACTGAGTGAGGTCGGGCAGGACGGGAAAATATTTGGCTCTCGGTCAGGACGTACGGACCTCGCAGCACTCGGTCCGTACGTCCTGACCTGGAGCCAAATATTTTCCCGTCCGGGTCTCCCACTCAGTCAATAAGTACATATTATTTTCCATATAATAAATCCTTTATCGACTAAGCTTGCTTGGTCAAGATGGCTGAATATTGGCGTCGTCCCTTTTTTTGCGTGCTCGTCTCGGTTCATAAACATGCAAAAAAATTGACCAATATCGAGTCATCTTGAGCTCACACTTGGTCAATAATCCATAGACATAACTCTTACAGTATCATGTAAAGCAGTCCTTCTTTCTTTGATGACTTCTTTCGCCTTGGCCTGAGTAAGAGCGCAGTCTTCAGCGAATTTTCGTCCTTCAGGCGTCATGCGGTAGACTTCATCGAAATGTAAAAGAGGGTTCCTATAGTGACGAAATTTGTAAAAAAAAAAAAACCAACAGGTAAGCGTTACGAACTTCAAAGGAACTTTAGCATGGGTGGGTAATTAATATAGACTGTCAGAGGATGAGGACGTCTAAGCAATCCGCGAGCAGGCTTTTCTTCTTTGTCCTCATCTTCAAAATATTACACCTCTCAACCACAGGTAAGCGCCAAAGAATGAGAGCGTTACCGAGTGAGCACGTGGGTGGGAAAGCGAGTAAACGAGCGCGTGTGATTGACACGCACGTTTTCTCAAAGGACACCCGCAAAGGTGGGGAAAAATCCTTAAGTAGATAATATGAATAACCCCGCAGTAAGAGACTGAGAGAAAAAGTAAGAAAGTAAACAAAAAAATACCTACATTATTCTGCTTACGATCCTGTCAGTTGCATCATAAACTGCTTTGATGTAGGGATTCTTTTTTCTGTAAAGTACATGATAATTTATGTATGTCCTTATTAGTTGACGGCTATTTACATGATGATACAACGTGGTATCTTTGTAAAACAGTATTTCGGCTGGCCGGACCAGCTTTCTTCAGGTATAGATGCTACTAAAATATAAAAATTAAATTACCATATTATGTAGTGGTGGATCTCGTAAAACATATTTCGAAATTAAAAGGAGTGGCGGAAATGACGGACAAAACAAACTACATAAAGGAAGTATAAAACGGGTTTACGTAGATTATAAGTTTTACGATTCACCAAGTCTTTTCATACCGTGGGGTCCCAATGTTCCTGCTAAATCTACTAAAAGGAAGTCTCTGGCTTTTCTGATTGAGCCAAGTGAGGAGTGGATAAGTTCAAGTGGGATTAGTTGCATGTCAATGAAGCAATGATTAGGATGACAAAGAAAATGTTCGGCATCAGTGGCGGGTTTGGACTTAACGTCCGCTTTGTCGACAGAGCGTCTGTGTTCGTTGAATCTGTCTTTGAGACGTATCCAATCAAAATTGACTAGAGAATTGCTAACTATCTGAAAAAGTGCAAACGGGCAATACTGGATTTATTCACTTACTCTTGCATCTGACAGTTACTTTTGTAACTGAGTGCACACTTGAGAATAGAATCCAACGTCATCAGACTCAAATGATGGAACATCTCCACTTCACTTCTCCCCTTAGCGGACCATTTCTCCTGCAAAGCAAAAAGATTGGGTTTCCTGTGTTAAGCAGTAAAGCACATTAAGTTAAGGGAGATTTTTGATGTGGTTCTCTTAACCACCTCTTACATAGACTTTTTGCAGCCGGCCCGGGGGAGTACTCCCACATAATGACCTACATGGGGAGGTCCTCCCGAAAGGGGTACCTTTTTAGGGGCTTCAGGTAAATAAAAGAGAACGGATTTTACAAGTTTAGGTATATGAAAAGGTAGAGAACAGACCCATCTTATCACTGTGTCATGTAATTTATTGAGCAATGGCCTGCTACACGAAAATGTTTCTGGCATTTATTCATAATACGGGCCAGTTGGGGCAGAGCCTCCCCGTCTAAAACTGTGTAGGGCAGCCTCTCCTTCCCCCCTCGCCGAGGCAGCCGGTCCTTTCCCCTAGGGTCTGACGAGTGTCAATTCCCGTGGGCGTGAACGCTAAGGGGTGGTGTGGATGAGAAGAGGCCAAGAGAAACACAAACTGAACACAGCATATTATATCTTCGTCTAACCATATCCCGATGGAAGAAAAACTTACTAGGAGAACATTAGTGGAATCTTGGAAAATTCGAACGTATGATCTGAGGACCTCGAAGTGGAAAGCTGGGGTAAGAAGTCTTCTCATTCGGAACCACTTGTCTCCATTTGAAGCTACCAGTCCATCTCCTGAAAAAAACAAAAATACCGTATTTATCTTTTGCCTTGAAAAATGCAGCCAGGCGAACCCTTGAAAGTTGTATATACCAGATTTAACGATATGAGTATCGAATAAAACTAATCTTGGGTATGGTAGAAACATCTAAGGATGTTCTTCAGAAAATCTTCGGAAATGTTTAGTAAATTTCTTTATGTGTTTGCGTTTTTGGTAATTGTCAAATTTATCCTCAGATTTCAGATTTTCAGATTTTTTTATTGCTTTGCACTATATGCATTTTTTAACAATCATTCTAATAAACCTGAATAAACATATTTATTATATAGACAGGAGTGTTTTACTGGGAACTAAACCACTCGTAGATTCCATATGCCACTTCATCCGGGACCCGAGTGGCATATTTTCCGTATGTCACCTTTGTGAGTGTCATATCGTTCAATGACATCACGATTCCCGCCTTTTGCTTTTGTTTGTCTCTTAAATTGTACTTAAATTCGTTGGTGTATGATCGAAACATCTTCGGGTCTTCCTCGAAAGTCTTCGGCAATCTTGGGACATCTTCGGGAATCGTCGGAAATCTTCGGAAAATGTTCGGGAACGTTCGTCTGGCCTTTGGAACAATTTTGGAAAATCTTCGGAAATCTTCGGAAGGTGGTCGGAAATCTTCGGAAAATCATCAAAAACGCCGTCATCAGCATGTCTATATAATAAAAAGAACATTACACGGCGGCTTGAAGATATGAATTTTATTTTCGAGTGGCAAAACAATATTTTACGAACGAGCGCAGCGAGTGAGTAAAATATTGTTTTTGCCACTCGAAAATAAAATTCATATCTTCGCGCCACCGTGTAATATCCTCTATCTATACATCATTCTCGTATATCAGGAGCCATAATCAGGGATCTAATATATCTTCCACCTTGATATATTGGTCCATCCCTAATTTGTTGTTACAACGGAATTTTCACTCGTCACGCTCGAAACATCACAAGGGAACACAACTTCGTTCCCAGGGCCTTTCATCTTACCGCCCCCTGGGGCGAGCGAGATCCTGGGAACGAGGTTGAGGGAAACGAGTTTGCGGAGAACCATAACTCACCAAAGAAGGGCTTGGAAAATCGGTACGTGTACGCTTTTGGAGCGTTACTCGTCTGAATGACCTTGATCGTGTCCGGATGACAGAGTGTTAAGATACCAGTCGTAGGAGTTCTCCAAATGAAATAACATGTTTTGAATTCAGTTGCACATTTGACATGCCACTGAAGAGAAGCCCCATCGTGGTTCTTTATCTAAAGAAAAAGACAGCAAAACCACACAATCAAGTACATCAATGAAGAGAAGGGAAGGACTCCTGAAAGAAGCCTTATTGACGATGAGAGTGAAGAGAACATGTATGAGCTGAGAACCAGAACAACTGGTGTGATAGCCAAAGTATCGATCTCAGATTCATTGCGCCATCATTAGCGATGATCACCCTGCGTAAATAAGAAATCTTTTATTATACGCAGATCGCTCACGGCTTTTGATGAACTTAAATTTGCGTATCCTGAGACTGTACAACCCGGCTGCACATTCAAAAAATATCAGGACTTCCCCCGCCGGGGTATTCCCCTCGGCACATAGTTCCACCAGGGGGATCAATTCCTCTCCATGTTCATCTTGCTTGCAAAAAGATTTATTTCGTCCTTCCTCCCGTGACAGACCCTGTTCACAAGCCGAAAAAGATGTCGGCAGACGCCAACATTCTCGCATTGGCTAGCGCCAAAGAGTGCGGGGAAAGACTTATCTACGGAACTGCAGACCGCAGAACAAAAACGGGGAACCTGCAGAACTTGTTCGAACCTGCTAAACCTGAGAAATGATCGTTTTTACGACAACTAGTCGACTCAAATACTCGCTAATTTGAATAATCACTAAAAGTGACCACGTTAACAGTGACAATCTGGTAAATTCCATGTTTCCCGGGATAGACTTCTTGATACTCTCGATACGAAACAGGGGCGTGGCCATCCATTTTGTTTATTTAATCCCAAATTGTACAGCGTAAGTCATAGATCAAATTTTGACAACGTCCAAAAAACAACAGTCAACTAAATTTTTGTGCGCAAAACTAGTTCAAAATTCTGCTTTGTTAACAACCTTACAACATCAGTTTTTTCATGCATAAGATTGAAAGTCATTATTTTGGGTTTTTTCTTAATAAATCGTTGATATAGAGGCGATTTGCTCTTGAATAGTAAGAAAAAAAATATGGCCTTTAGGTTACTAAAAAAATTATTTGCAGAAATTCTTGTTAATCTTGTTAATCTTGTTAATCTTGTTAATCTTGTTATCTAGTAATCGTGTGTTGTAATTATACTTTTCTCTCTATGTTAACTTTATGTAAATAGTGTGAAATAAATGAACCTTGAACCTTGAACCTTGAACCTTAAACCAGTGCTTAAAGGAACACTGTCACGAGAGTTTTGCTGTTTTCAGCTTCATTCGTCGCTGAAATCTTTACCTGGTACCTTTATTCGTTCCCAAAATGCTCAAATGGACTAAAAGAAACATATCAAACGAATGGTGGCTCAGAGAGCAAACCATAATGAATTTCTGGCAATATTTTCAAGTAATGGCTCTAGAATTTGAAAAAACTGGCAAGTTTTTTCAAATTTCAATCCATTTCCATCCATGCCATGCTAAGTGCTAGGCGGCAATAATTGGTTTTGGTGTAGTGATAAAGTCCTAGATAACAAAACTGCATCATTATTTTTGAGCTTCCATTGATGCAGGAACATATTTCGGCATTGTAAAATGACGCTAAATACCGTGACAGTGCCCCTTTAAAGCCCTGGCCAAACGGAGTCGCAAGTAGTCGCAAGTTGAAAACTTGGGTCTACTTGCGACTCCGTTTGGCCAGGGCTTGCGTGCACTTGCGTTGACTTGCGCTCACTTTGGTCGAGATCAAATTCGCACGTAAGTCAAAGCAAGGTTTTCACCGTTTGGCTACCCAATCGAAGTCAACGCGAGTCGAATGACGTTCATTAACCTATTATTAACCAATGAAATAGAGGATAGTCTTCCTTAAGCCCAGGCCAAACGGACCGGCAAGTAGTCGCAAATGGACACATGTTAAACTTGCGTAGAGTCTTGCTTTGGGTGGTCAAACGGACTCACAAGTTTCTTCGCAACTCGCAAAAAAAAAACATTTTAAGGCAGACCATCCTCTATTCTATTGGCTAAAATTAGGCTAATGGGCGTCACTCAACTTGCGTTGACTTGGGTTGGGTGGCCAAACGGTGAAAAACTTGCTTTGACTTACATGCGAATTTGATCTCGACCATAGTGAGCGCAAGTCATCGCAAGTCGACGCAAGTGCACGCAAGGACTGGTCAAACGGAGTCGTTAGTAGATCCAAGGTTTTCAACTTGCGTCTACTTGCGACTCCGTTTGGTCAGGGCTTTACAACTTGCGTGTACTTGCAAGGAAGCCTGCGAGTCCTTTTGGCCATCCAACGCAAGTCTCTACGTAAGTTCAACTTGCGTCCACTTGCGTCTACTTGCCGGTCCGTTTGGCCAGGGCTTAAAGGCTAGACACGCCCCAGCCAGATAACCATAAAAGTTTCTTTGCTGTGTTGCGATGTCGCGCTCTTTTAGACATCAGTCAATGCCCTTGTTTGCCTTTCTTGCTACATGACGAAAAGGATGGTAAAATTAAAGTGGAAGGAGAAAGCTGTCGCTGTATCGGTTACATGTTTTCCTTCTGTGAATAAAGCGTTTTCACCTAGCCACCAAAATGTTATCCTCATCAGGCATAAGAGACACTAATTTTTTATCTGTTTGCAACTTGCCAGCTCTATACAGTCCTTCGTTTAGAAACCAGCGTATTTTTTATTTCAAAGTTATGACGGCGCGTGAAACAAAGCTACGGTCGCGTTTGTCAGTCGCCGGAAAATGTTGCGTGTAAGGATATGATGCAAGCGTATGCAAGCGCAAAAGCAAGATCACTGAAACACCCGTAATTACCCCGCCATCAGCTAACCACCAAAATCTGCTTATCTAGACAGGGTGGTTGTACTTAAGGGTTTCATAAATAAAACGAAATGACTGGCAGAAATTTAGTTGCGTGAATTTTTCACAGAATGCGCGACGAGCTAAAACCCCTAAAAGAGAAGTCTCTCTGAGGCAGAGGTCAAAAGTAAACGAGAAATGCAAGCCCAACAAATAAAAACGTTTAGTTCTCTTAGACTTTGCCATTGAAAGTAGAACTTTTGTTTTTCTTTTTAGTCAAATGGAAGAGAAGAAAAACGAGAAGCCACTGATATCACAACTCGGTGAGGTTTTCAAGGAATAACAACTGAAGGGTAACAAATGAAAGAACGAAACCAAGGGCAGAAAATACATTCATAAACAGTTTACGATACTATTCCTAAAGCACGAATCCAAGTTACAATCCGAAAGCGTTGTCAACATTCGATATGCATGGCCATTTAAAAAGAACAAATATTGCTTCTCACGTAACTAAGCGTATTATGTAAACAATAGCTAACAATGACTGCGTGATTGCGAAATGTATGACCAATACGAAATAATCGCGATTGGCCAAGCCTAATGTGTTGCTTCTTTGTGACTCTGCTAAAGAAAGATCGTTAGAGTTGCAACTTACGTGTTTGAGGTGCCCTGTGAGCCAGCTGCGTGGCGCTGAGGGAAACGAGGCAAGACGTCTTACGATGCGAATTTTCTTCACCAGGTAGATGATCAGGTTACAGATAAGGACCATTCCTGTGGCTGATGCAACAAGAAGCCATAAAGAGCGTGAATCCATCGCACATCCGTTGAAAACAGCTTCACTTTGCAAAACTATCGCTGGCCTAAAGTGTTATAAGCGGTGAGCTTTCAAAACCGTTTGGAAACCGACTCCTGGAGTGCGAATAGGCAGACAATTGCAGGGTCACAGACAATGAGCTTAAAACTTCAGACAGTAAACATTGCAATGTTTGGTCACCGAAGTCAGTTTAGGCATGAACGTGTGTGTGACTCTATCGTGACCTTATTTTGTCACACCGTCAAACCGTCAAACCGTCAAACCGTTAAACCGTCAAGGCATTTCCGAGCTCGTTTCCTCGCAGGCAGCCTTAGCTCGGGAAACCGAGGTTACGCTTTAGTCGAATTAAAATAAATATTTGTGAGTAGAAAGGAAAATAGACCTACGTTTCAGTAGCCTGCGAAAACAGCCGTCCTTCTTCGCTCCCGACCCGAGTGGCGTTTCGCGTGAAACGCCACTGGGGCCGGGAGCGAAGTAGCCTCTTCCAGGCGTTCAGTTAGTCAGGGCGCAGGGCAGAAAACAGCGCGCGAAAAAATAAAAAAAGCGCGGCAATTCGCCCGCTGTTTTCTGCGCTGCGCCCTGACTAACTGAACGCCTGGAAGAGGCTAGGAGCGACGAAGGACGGCTGTTTTCGCAGGCTAACGTTTCAGGTGTCTGTTTCCAGGCTCCAGACCGGCGCGAAAGAATGAATTCGACGAGCGAAGCGGCAGGGCGGGGTATAGTCCAGTCCCTGAACTCTCCTTTCTTCCCGCCCCATATCCATGGGGCTGAACCCTGGCGGTCGAAAGGAGAGTCTAGGATAACTTGCATGCGCATGCTCAGAACAAACCAATCAAAAATTACTAGGTCCCAGCCACGCCGCTCGCGTCAATGTGTCGCGCAATGCCTTTCTCAGCTCGCGCTCTGAAAGAAAACATTTTCTTTGACGTTGATATTGTTGTAAAAAACGTAAAAATCGAAATATGGTTTATCGTGATCTGTACTCTTATCGACAACGAGTTTCTTTTCGTATTGTTTCTGTATGTTGAGCGATTTGCAAAAGGTTTTGAAAGCTGAGGCGTACAAGTAGCTCATTTGCATAATGCAGCGCGTGCACTTCAAGTCCGTCAACAAATCTTGGGAAAGATTTCTTTCGTTTTTTGATATTGTGATAAAAAACCAAATCGAATGTTGTTTAGCGTGGCACTGGTGCATGAAATTTCATTGTTTTGGGATTAATTGACATGGTTTTAATCAATCTGAATGCAGAAATTGTTGCTTGTATATTATGCACCAGTGCCACGCTAAACAACATTCGATTTGGTTTTTTATCACAATATCAAAACACGAAAGAAATCTTTCCCAAGATGAAAAACGAGCAGCAAGGCCAAAGTTTGTTGCTCAAAGTAGACACGCGCTCTACTTTTCGCAACAACTTCTTTCAACCCGCAACAAATGTTTTTGTTGCGTGACAAGTTGATCACGCAAGGTGAAAAACGGGAAACATCGACAAAAACTTGCAACGCAACAATGTTGCGCGACAAGTTGAGGGTTTTTGTATCTCGTATTTCGCCGCCTTTACGCTATTTATGACCAAAATCTCCGCCTCGCTGACTATCTGCTCGTAGAAAACGAGGGCGAGTAGTCTAATTGTTAATTAGAAAGTAAGTTTAAAAGGGCGACTGCCAGTATTCTCGCGCAAACTAAGAACGTATACACACGTTTGGAATGAACCGACTTAAGTAAGAGCGAGTCTTAGTTGTCACTCTATTTTTCTAGTTAATAATTTCCCATCTAGACCGGCATCTAGACCAGTAATGTTTTGCGGTGAAAAAGTTGCAAACTAAAATGCAAAAATATTGATAATTTTTTTCTAACAACATTTGTTTATGGAAGTGTCACAAAGGCTGACGAGAATAAACGGTAAAGAGGACGAGCAAAGTTTGGCAGAATGAAATTCAGGTCATCGCCGTTCGCAAGCAAACTGTCAGTTAATACAAACCAGTTACATCAATCGAATTTAATTGTTCTTGTTTGCGCCATATAATAAAGATCTTATTAACCGAGCTTAGTCGGTCTGTAGGCAGAATCTTGACCTCGGTCGTGTGTACAGATCTCACCATACTCACTGCGTTCGGTCTGACGACCTCGGTCAAGATTTTCCCATATAGACCTCCTGCTCTGCTAATAAGGGCTATATCAGTCTAGAACGCTTCAACTGATATCGATTTCAGCCAATCAAATTCGTGAATTCGCTAGTTCCTAGTTCCAACAATAAAATAAACATCTATTTAAACTTAAGGACGTTCGCGTCAATTGTTTCTGCGCATCCTTACTGTGCACGCAAATTCACATGCCACGTCATGCATGAGCGCGCGCTAAGTCATAAAATAAGCAAATGATAGGACGGATGGCCATTGCTAGAGCTTTGCCTGGATTTAACGATCTTGGACGTTCGGTGACCCCTATTTTTCTTTCGATGGATCATTTTCTCTCCTGATTTTATAAGTTTAGGGAAGAAAATGAAGGAGATCTATCGACTAAAAGAATTTTTGGCAAAATGCACCATCGAATTCCGGCCGTTCTTATTCGCTCTTCCTGCATCTGTGCGGTGTTTTCAAATGCCTCTTAAAGGGTTAAATTTTGTGAAAACGTTAGTAATATTGGAAATATTTACGCAACAGACCCACTTCTACAAAGTATAACTAAGATCGTTTGCCTCCGTTGACCCACCTTCGATATTTTTAACTATAAACCCCTGTAGACCGTACTCAATTTTATGGGACAATTTTTCGAAATCAGCATAGTTTACCACACGCTTTATCTCTGAAACGAAGACGGTGACCCCCAATGTTTTTGCATTTCTGGCTCAAGTAACTCATTATCTGCCTGCAGTAAAAATTTTAAAAAAATTCTATCGACTGGAAAATTTTCGCGCGAACGTCCTTAATCGGATTCAATACCGAGCATTTTCAATCGGCCTTGCGTGGAGAAAGGCATACATACATTCAAACGTAAAAAAGGAAAAGCAAAATAAATAACTCAGTATTAAAAACACAGAACTGTAAGTCTGAGAAAGTCGTTGAAGTGTTTGTTACATTTCCTTGACTCGGAAAAATTGTGTGAAACGAGTTCACTACAAAAAGCTGGCCTGAATACACATGAGGGTCTTAAGTTCAGACTAGGAATTAACATAATTTCAGTCAGAGACCAGATGACAGAGTGGTTCTCAGTTTAAACCACGAAGAGCAGTCTCAGATCATTTGCAAGAGCTCTTGGAGATGGCTTATTTTTTGAAAAGCCCGCTTCCCAGGAGCTGGTTTTGAATTTGATCGCAAGTTTAAGCCAGACTATTACTCTGGAAGAAAAGGAGGAGGTTCGTATATAAGGCAAAATTATGACGCGTATTACCCCTGGCGTTTTGTTGTCTTTTATTCCGAAATTTTCTTTGTCCAATCCGAGTTTTTGTAATCTGAGCTCCGCTATAAGGCTTGGCTAAATCTATATATCAATTTGCGTACCTTTTGAAACCCGAACTGAGCTCAAAGCTTTCCTCCAGTTTTCATTTTCACATCCAATGTTAAAAAGCCCTCTTTTAAAAATTGGCAACTTCGACCATAACACTTCACCTTCGAATTTGTTTATTCCCCACAGGATGACGGCTTCACGGTGTTAATCCTACGCGATGCGCCTTTCAACATTTCCTTTGATAGGTCCCATTGAAACAATCATCAAATTCAAGTAGCAAAAACATAAAACTTGTCCCGGCTTCTGCTATTTTCAGCCCACCTCCTCCAAAACCCTGTTAAAATTCTGGAGTTCCTTATGGTTCGGGGGCATAAAGTTTCAGTGAAGCTTGAAGGATTCAAGGCTAAGTAAGGATCAGTTTTCTAACAAGTAACCTCTTTAAGATAATTACAGTCATGTCCCGACATGACTATAATTTCAGCCCTTGTAGCAAGCATTGATGCTTAAGCTATATTCACACTTAGTAACTTTATATTTTATCAACCTGCTGTTTTACATCTCTGTAAAATAAGCATTAAAGTATCTTGGTTGATTTATATGTTCTGGTTTCAGATTCGCGTTTATTTATGTCAAGTCGTTTAAGGACGTTGGCGCGAAAATTTTCTAACATTGATTTTTTTCTGAAAATTCTACCACTGAAAGATGATGAGTTAGTGATGTCAGAAATGTAAAAAAAAGGGGGGGTCACCGACTTCGTTTTGGATAGAGTATGCCCAGAAGAACACCTAAATCTGAGTAAATCGGGCTTCGTTGGCGAAGAAGGCCACAGTGGCTGCAAGTCCCAAAATATTGCAATTAGAGATTTGAAGAAAAATGTTCTCTACCAAATATAGTTTAAATGGACCTATTAAGCAAATTTACTTAACTGGTGAGGTTCCTCAAACAACAAGTCTGCATTTAGCGTCCATAGTTTCACGCGCCTTGCAGCAGCAAGATGGCAGGATTCCATGTTCCGTGGACAGAAATCTTGAAATTTTTTTAACTTCCCACATTGCTTTTTTGTTCATTTTTAGACAAGGTGGAGATAATTTTAAATTAAATCTATTTCTGAAAAGAAAAGTAGGGGTCACCGAACGTCCAAGATCGTTAAATCCAAGCAAAGCTGTAGCACTGGCAATCTGCCTTATCGTTTGTTCATTTAATTTATTACTTAGGGCGCGCGCTCGATGCATGGCGTGGCATGTGATTCGCGTGCGCAGTAAGGATGCGCAGAAACAATTAGCGCTAACGCGCTTAATCCTGGCAATTTTGCACCACTTCAGTATCGAGTCGGACACCGAATCGCAGCCTCAATTAATCCGATCAAAAACAATTTAATGTAGTATATTTCACATTAGCATTTTACAATTTTATTATAGATTGATTGATTTAGTATAGATTACTATCATTGCAAACTTTTAAGTTATTGTTAATTCCTGAGAAGCCACAGCAGGGAAGTTCAAAAAAGTATGCTTGTGTGATGCTAATCAGTTCAGATGCCGTGAGACGCCGGTAAACAAGCTGCCACTTTCTGTTGGAAATGGTGTTTATTGATTCACAAACAGGAACGTTTTCTTTTAATCTTCAACCACTATTTGCGCCATATTTGAAGCCCTCTTTACACAGAAGATCCGGCTTTTCAGAAAATGAACGATTTTGTTGTTTCCAGACAGAGTTAAGTCTCAGTAGGTGAACCTAGTTTTGATGAACTTTAATTTTGAGTCGCCCATTGTACAAATATTTGCCTGTTCTCTTTCACACCCGAACTGAGCCTAACAATTTTTAGTTTTTACATTAAATAAAATAAATAAATAAAATTATTGCTTATAGCGCGCAAATTAACATTCGAATATGATCAAATGCCCGTTACATTATATACATCATATAAAAACTAAAATACATCATATTAAAAAACTATTTACACCGTATTAAAAATAAGATAATGAACAATTAAATTTGGTAAAATTAACAAAAAGCCGTGCGAAACAAAAATGTCTTAACCTTAGTTTTAAAAGTGTTAAAACATATCTCATGTCTGATTTCACGAGGGAGTGAATTAAAAAGCCTGGGGGCTGCCACGGCAAACGCCCTATCACCTGGGGTTTTCTTGGTTTTACCATTGTATGGTTCCAGTAGTATCTCATTGTTTCGACGAAGCAAATATTTGCTAGGGCATAAAACGTTAACTAAACATTAAACGTGAAGTAGACCTAGCTTTTTGAAAATTGACAACTTTTGGCGTAACACCTAGGATGACGGTTTCACAGTGTTAATCCTACGCAATGCTTCTTTCAGCATTTTCTTTTAATTGACCCCTGTGAAAAAATCATCAGACTTTAAGAGGCAAAACAATTGCAGTCATTCTCGAATTCCTTATGGTTTGGGGGCATAAAGTTTCAGCTGTGAAGCTTTAAGGATTCAAGGCTAAGTAAGGATCAGTTTTCTAACAAGTAACCTCTTGAAGATAATTGTAGTCATGTCGCGACATCACTAAAATTTTAGCTCTTGCAGCAAGCATTGATGCTTAATCTACATTCACTCTTAGTAACTTTATATTTTGTCAACCTGTTGTTTAACTTCTCTAAAAAATAAGTATAAAAGTACGAAGTGACATTCTTTACCCTCCGTCGCAAGAGGAAGAAAGTTTCTACCAAGACAGAACATGAAGCTGGTAAAGTTCGTGTTGTGTTTGGCAGTACTGGTGAGCAATTATATCTTAAATTTAATATTAGTTTGTTTGATGCAGATTGGATAAATACCCGATTGGATAAATGACTCATCAGCGCATTCATCAATTTGACTTCGTTCTTCCTGACAGTTTTTGAGAAACGAAGCATAGCCCAGTTTTTAGACCAAGGATCAATGCTATCTAGAGAGAGCTTTGATTTTGGTCTTCTGGGATCGGGAGGCTCGTGTGAGTTTTTCGCCTTGTGAATCGTAGTTTTATCAAAGACTGGATGACAATAAAACTTTAAGGATTTATAGCAGGCCCAAAGATTTCTTTCGTGCTCTCCGTAGCATAATGACCGCATTATTTCCAAAGAACTGCAATCATAGATCAACAATCTGGGCTTCACGATTTTTTTCACACAACAAGAGAGCAATATTAACCTTTTTTTTTTTTAAAAAAGTAAAAGTTGAATTTACATAATGTTCGAAAAACGAGCAGGAGTTTTGACCCGATAAAACAAGTGCTGCGAGTTTTTTGAACGGCTTCAAAAACATTCCACAAAAAGCGTGTGTCTTGAGAGTCCGAACAAAGGTTCAAATCGTGAGGGGAAGATATTAAGGACGTTCGCGCCCAAAAACTTCCCACGTACAGATTTTTTTAAAACTTTGACTGCAGGTAGAAAATGATAAGATTAGATGAAAAACGTAAAAAAAATCGGGGGTCACCGAACTCGTTTTCAAGATAAGGCGCATCACAGATCATAGCATTTCTAGGATTTCCAGCCATTGAGGCGATTCTGGCCGGATTCATTATTATCGGGATATATTTAAGTTGAAGATTCATATCTAAGTTATGTGTGTTTAACACAGCATAAATAGGCCTATTTGAATAGTATATGAGAAATAATTAAAACTTCCCACGTACAGATTTTTTTTGTTTTTAAGTATAATGGAAAGAATCAGAAAAGGAAGTGACCTGCCGAAAAAAAAGTGGGGGTCACCGAGCATCCAACAAAAATATTCGCACACAAAGTTAACGCAAAGGTCATCAGCCCTATATTTTGTTGAGTTTTCGACTCGGTGCGCGCGCTTGAAAATGACGTGGCAAGCGCGTGACCAATGAATAGCGTGCGCACTAGAGATGCGCAGTAGCAATGGGCGCGAACGTCCTTAAATTAGCATACAAGAAAAACAAGCTATGCCTTATCAGTATTCTTTATATAAAGAATGCTAACGAGGACTGTTTTATCGGGATATAAAGCTCATGCACGTGACCTTTATCGGTGTTTTGATAGGCTGTTAGACACATGAATTATTAATGAGTTTTTGAATAAGTTATCCCTTTAATTTCATGCCTTTTCCTCTCTATCCAAAGCGCATTCGCAAATACAAAGTAACATAGATATTCATTGCAACATGGGACTACTAAGCAACCTCCCCAGCCCCACCACCCCCCAAAATTGAATTAAAATTAATTTAATTAGTATATACCACACAAGTGAATAGTACTTTTCGCGCGCGCTGATTGGCTAGCCCGGAGGTGATTAGCCATGTACTATTCACCTCCGAGCAGCCGAAGAAAAACAAAATGGCTTTTGTCGGTACATTGTCACAAGTAAAAATACTCTTTTGGCCGCTAGTTATTCAGCTTGTCTGGTATATACTAAAACAATTATTCACCTCAGTGTCGGTGAATAGTGGTGGATATTTACCTCCACTTCGGTGAATAATTGTACATGTCAATTATCGTGTCCCATTCTTAGATTGCTTTGACAAAGAAAGGATATTCGGCGAACTCAGCATGGAAACCGCTGACAGATCCAGGCGACAATGCAGACGAAAATGCTGCTGGTAGCCCGGATGTAAAACGAGATCCATCGCGGTCAAGCTGCAATGACTCCAGGTCACAGTCCAATAATCCATGCGTGAGAGGAAAGCCCGTTGTTGTAGTTTACCAGGGTAATAAGTCGTACACGCGCTATGTATGCAAGAGTCATAGTCTGCTATGCCCCAGCGGCAATTTTAAATGTGAGGCTCAATATTGTTTAATTACTGACCTGAACAAGTCCGTAGTATGCGGTTGTAGGTGTAGTAGTTGTAAGCGGAGTCAGCGAAAACTAAAGCTGAAGCGAGAAGAAGCCTTTTGAAAGCAACGAGCAATAACAGTAATAACAGTATTATTAAAAATTTCAACGTTATGTTAAATAAAAACGACTTTTAAAATGGAACCTCCTTTTTAGTTCATTTTCATCGACACAATATTTGACATCGACTGTGGTAAAAACAAGACATTTGGACTGTCCATCAGCCCTTGCATAATGATGTAAATATTCTATTGCATGCAGTCTTCGTGATACGAAAGATAGAATGAATGAAATAAAAGAAAGAATTATTATTTTTTTGACACAACCTAGCATCCACACCTAGCGTTGCAGTGGAATTTTAACTGAGATTTATGTTGAGAATGTTTGAAAAATGGTGCTCAGAAATATTTTTAGATATGTTGAGTTTATAAAATGTTATTTTCGTCAGAAGATATTAAAACCGTCCTCACTGTAATTATCAGTGACAGGCAAAAAGCCGGGTTAGGCGCAAATGCACTGAAATATAGAGCAAAGCGTGGCCACCGTAAAATTTAAGACGAATTCCGCTCAAAGTTCGAGCAATCAGTGCAAAAATTATTTACTGAAAATCTGCTCGCAGAACATTAACTTTTTGAATACTATTTAAAACCTCTCTCTGTAGTTCATTTTACTAGGTGCCCCGCGATGAAATGGCCAAGCATTCTCGAGAAATTTAATGTCAAACCTCGTAAGAATGCTTCATACGTGTTACTTTGTTTTCAACTAACTCGATAGCGTCCATTCTAATTGAAATAAGTATAACTTCAAGTTCAATTTTCTATCTTCTTATACCTTTCTTAAATATATTGCTGTGCTGTGAGGTTTTTTGGTAATTTTTTCCATTATTGCTCGAATGTTGGGTGGAAATCATCTTAACGTTCCTTTGTTTCATGTTTATAGAAAGGTATTTCTGAGTTGTCAAAGGTTTTGGGGTTCATTTTTCAAAACACGGCTTTTGACACTCCATATTTGTCTGTTTTCGGATGCAGATGATAGCTGTCACCACGAACAACACATCCTTAGGGAAAGTTCATTTAATATGACAAGGGGGGGCATGAAGATATTGAGGGGGGGGGGGAGCTCCGAAAAATAACGGCTCTAAAAATTTGAATATAGGTGATATACAATGGCAGTTAATGTTTAACTAATAAAAGTAACATGAACAGTGGAGAGCGAAGATCGATCATGTCGATTGCCAGTACTTAATACAGGAAAAATAACGGCTCTAAAATTTGAATATAGGTGATAGACAATGACAGTTAATGTTTAACTAATAAAAGTAACATGAACAGCGATGAGCGAGGGTTGATTATCCTGGCAGATGAGTGAGACAAAGTTTGTAAGATCAAAAATTCCGTGCCCTCCACCGGTGAGGTGACAACTGACCTCGTTCCAAGGTGCGGCCAAGCAGTGACGACAACAAGTCTTTTGTAATGTAAACTAAAATTTGCTTTTCAACGGCTATTGTCAAATTGTTCATCAAATTAAGGGAAAGTTCATTTAATATGACAAGGGGGGGAGGGGGGTGAAGATTTTAAAACTCGAAGCTTGAAATTTTAGCAGCCCCCCTCGCTACTGGTTCAATTTTTTAGGAGCCCCTCCCCCTTTTGGTAGTAAAAATTTCAGAGCCCCTCTCCTAGCCCAACAATTTTTTCAGAGCCCCCCTTCGGTTGTGTAAAATTTTTCGGAGCTCCCCCCCCCTCAATATCTTCATGCCCCCCCTTGTCATATTAAATGAACTTTCCCTAAGGATGTGTTGTTCGTGGTGACAGCTATCATCTGCATCCGAAAACAGACAAATATGGAGTGTCAAAAGCCGTGTTTTGAAAAATGAACCCCAAAACCTTTGACAACTCAGAAATACCTTTCTATAAACATGAAACAAAGGAACGTTAAGATGATTTCCACCCAACATTCGAGCAATAATGGAAAAAATTACCAAAAAACCTCACAGCACAGCAATATATTTAAGAAAGGTATAAGAAGATAGAAAATTGAACTTGAAGTTATACTTATTTCAATTAGAATGGACGCTATCGAGTTAGTTGAAAACAAAGTAACACGTATGAAGCATTCTTACGAGGTTTGACATTAAATTTCTCGAGAATGCTTGGCCATTTCATCGCGGGGCACCTAGTAAAATGAACTACAGAGAGAGGTTTTAAATAGTATTCAAAAAGTTAATGTTCTGCGAGCAGATTTTCAGTAAATAATTTTTGCACTGATTGCTCGAACTTTGAGCGGAATTCGTCTTAAATTTTACGGTGGCCACGCTTTGCTCTATATTTCAGTGCATTTGCGCCTAACCCGGCTTTTTGCCTGTCACTGATAATTACAGTGAGGACGGTTTTAATATCTTCTGACGAAAATAACATTTTATAAACTCAACATATCTAAAAATATTTCTGAGCACCATTTTTCAAACATTCTCAACATAAATCTCAGTTAAAATTCCACTGCAACGCTAGGTGTGGATGCTAGGTTGTGTCAAAAAAATAATAATTCTTTCTTTTATTTCATTCATTCTATCTTTCGTATCACGAAGACTGCATGCAATAGAATATTTACATCATTATGCAAGGGCTGATGGACAGTCCAAATGTCTTGTTTTTACCACAGTCGATGTCAAATATTGTGTCGATGAAAATGAACTAAAAAGGAGGTTCCATTTTAAAAGTCGTTTTTATTTAACATAACGTTGAAATTTTTAATAATACTGTTATTACTGTTATTGCTCGTTGCTTTCAAAAGGCTTCTTCTCGCTTCAGCTTTAGTTTTCGCTGACTCCGCTTACAACTACTACACCTACAACCGCATACTACGGACTTGTTCAGGTCAGTAATTAAACAATATTGAGCCTCACATTTAAAATTGCCGCTGGGGCATAGCAGACTATGACTCTTGCATACATAGCGCGTGTACGACTTATTACCCTGGTAAACTACAACAACGGGCTTTCCTCTCACGCATGGATTATTGGACTGTGACCTGGAGTCATTGCAGCTTGACCGCGATGGATCTCGTTTTACATCCGGGCTACCAGCAGCATTTTCGTCTGCATTGTCGCCTGGATCTGTCAGCGGTTTCCATGCTGAGTTCGCCGAATATCCTTTCTTTGTCAAAGCAATCTAAGAATGGGACACGATAATTGACATGTACAATTATTCACCGAAGTGGAGGTAAATATCCACCACTATTCACCGACACTGAGGTGAATAATTGTTTTAGTATATACCAGACAAGCTGAATAACTAGCGGCCAAAAGAGTATTTTTACTTGTGACAATGTACCGACAAAAGCCATTTTGTTTTTCTTCGGCTGCTCGGAGGTGAATAGTACATGGCTAATCACCTCCGGGCTAGCCAATCAGCGCGCGCGAAAAGTACTATTCACTTGTGTGGTATATACTAATTAAATTAATTTTAATTCAATTTTGGGGGGTGGTGGGGCTGGGGAGGTTGCTTAGTAGTCCCATGTTGCAATGAATATCTATGTTACTTTGTATTTGCGAATGCGCTTTGGATAGAGAGGAAAAGGCATGAAATTAAAGGGATAACTTATTCAAAAACTCATTAATAATTCATGTGTCTAACAGCCTATCAAAACACCGATAAAGGTCACGTGCATGAGCTTTATATCCCGATAAAACAGTCCTCGTTAGCATTCTTTATATAAAGAATACTGATAAGGCATAGCTTGTTTTTCTTGTATGCTAATTTAAGGACGTTCGCGCCCATTGCTACTGCGCATCTCTAGTGCGCACGCTATTCATTGGTCACGCGCTTGCCACGTCATTTTCAAGCGCGCGCACCGAGTCGAAAACTCAACAAAATATAGGGCTGATGACCTTTGCGTTAACTTTGTGTGCGAATATTTTTGTTGGATGCTCGGTGACCCCCACTTTTTTTTCGGCAGGTCACTTCCTTTTCTGATTCTTTCCATTATACTTAAAAACAAAAAAAATCTGTACGTGGGAAGTTTTAATTATTTCTCATATACTATTCAAATAGGCCTATTTATGCTGTGTTAAACACACATAACTTAGATATGAATCTTCAACTTAAATATATCCCGATAATAATGAATCCGGCCAGAATCGCCTCAATGGCTGGAAATCCTAGAAATGCTATGATCTGTGATGCGCCTTATCTTGAAAACGAGTTCGGTGACCCCCGATTTTTTTTACGTTTTTCATCTAATCTTATCATTTTCTACCTGCAGTCAAAGTTTTAAAAAAATCTGTACGTGGGAAGTTTTTGGGCGCGAACGTCCTTAATATCTTCCCCTCACGATTTGAACCTTTGTTCGGACTCTCAAGACACACGCTTTTTGTGGAATGTTTTTGAAGCCGTTCAAAAAACTCGCAGCACTTGTTTTATCGGGTCAAAACTCCTGCTCGTTTTTCGAACATTATGTAAATTCAACTTTTACTTTTTTAAAAAAAAAAAAGGTTAATATTGCTCTCTTGTTGTGTGAAAAAAATCGTGAAGCCCAGATTGTTGATCTATGATTGCAGTTCTTTGGAAATAATGCGGTCATTATGCTACGGAGAGCACGAAAGAAATCTTTGGGCCTGCTATAAATCCTTAAAGTTTTATTGTCATCCAGTCTTTGATAAAACTACGATTCACAAGGCGAAAAACTCACACGAGCCTCCCGATCCCAGAAGACCAAAATCAAAGCTCTCTCTAGATAGCATTGATCCTTGGTCTAAAAACTGGGCTATGCTTCGTTTCTCAAAAACTGTCAGGAAGAACGAAGTCAAATTGATGAATGCGCTGATGAGTCATTTATCCAATCGGGTATTTATCCAATCTGCATCAAACAAACTAATATTAAATTTAAGATATAATTGCTCACCAGTACTGCCAAACACAACACGAACTTTACCAGCTTCATGTTCTGTCTTGGTAGAAACTTTCTTCCTCTTGCGACGGAGGGTAAAGAATGTCACTTCGTACTTTTATACTTATTTTTTAGAGAAGTTAAACAACAGGTTGACAAAATATAAAGTTACTAAGAGTGAATGTAGATTAAGCATCAATGCTTGCTGCAAGAGCTAAAATTTTAGTGATGTCGCGACATGACTACAATTATCTTCAAGAGGTTACTTGTTAGAAAACTGATCCTTACTTAGCCTTGAATCCTTAAAGCTTCACAGCTGAAACTTTATGCCCCCAAACCATAAGGAATTCGAGAATGACTGCAATTGTTTTGCCTCTTAAAGTCTGATGATTTTTTCACAGGGGTCAATTAAAAGAAAATGCTGAAAGAAGCATTGCGTAGGATTAACACTGTGAAACCGTCATCCTAGGTGTTACGCCAAAAGTTGTCAATTTTCAAAAAGCTAGGTCTACTTCACGTTTAATGTTTAGTTAACGTTTTATGCCCTAGCAAATATTTGCTTCGTCGAAACAATGAGATACTACTGGAACCATACAATGGTAAAACCAAGAAAACCCCAGGTGATAGGGCGTTTGCCGTGGCAGCCCCCAGGCTTTTTAATTCACTCCCTCGTGAAATCAGACATGAGATATGTTTTAACACTTTTAAAACTAAGGTTAAGACATTTTTGTTTCGCACGGCTTTTTGTTAATTTTACCAAATTTAATTGTTCATTATCTTATTTTTAATACGGTGTAAATAGTTTTTTAATATGATGTATTTTAGTTTTTATATGATGTATATAATGTAACGGGCATTTGATCATATTCGAATGTTAATTTGCGCGCTATAAGCAATAATTTTATTTATTTATTTTATTTAATGTAAAAACTAAAAATTGTTAGGCTCAGTTCGGGTGTGAAAGAGAACAGGCAAATATTTGTACAATGGGCGACTCAAAATTAAAGTTCATCAAAACTAGGTTCACCTACTGAGACTTAACTCTGTCTGGAAACAACAAAATCGTTCATTTTCTGAAAAGCCGGATCTTCTGTGTAAAGAGGGCTTCAAATATGGCGCAAATAGTGGTTGAAGATTAAAAGAAAACGTTCCTGTTTGTGAATCAATAAACACCATTTCCAACAGAAAGTGGCAGCTTGTTTACCGGCGTCTCACGGCATCTGAACTGATTAGCATCACACAAGCATACTTTTTTGAACTTCCCTGCTGTGGCTTCTCAGGAATTAACAATAACTTAAAAGTTTGCAATGATAGTAATCTATACTAAATCAATCAATCTATAATAAAATTGTAAAATGCTAATGTGAAATATACTACATTAAATTGTTTTTGATCGGATTAATTGAGGCTGCGATTCGGTGTCCGACTCGATACTGAAGTGGTGCAAAATTGCCAGGATTAAGCGCGTTAGCGCTAATTGTTTCTGCGCATCCTTACTGCGCACGCGAATCACATGCCACGCCATGCATCGAGCGCGCGCCCTAAGTAATAAATTAAATGAACAAACGATAAGGCAGATTGCCAGTGCTACAGCTTTGCTTGGATTTAACGATCTTGGACGTTCGGTGACCCCTACTTTTCTTTTCAGAAATAGATTTAATTTAAAATTATCTCCACCTTGTCTAAAAATGAACAAAAAAGCAATGTGGGAAGTTAAAAAAATTTCAAGATTTCTGTCCACGGAACATGGAATCCTGCCATCTTGCTGCTGCAAGGCGCGTGAAACTATGGACGCTAAATGCAGACTTGTTGTTTGAGGAACCTCACCAGTTAAGTAAATTTGCTTAATAGGTCCATTTAAACTATATTTGGTAGAGAACATTTTTCTTCAAATCTCTAATTGCAATATTTTGGGACTTGCAGCCACTGTGGCCTTCTTCGCCAACGAAGCCCGATTTACTCAGATTTAGGTGTTCTTCTGGGCATACTCTATCCAAAACGAAGTCGGTGACCCCCCCTTTTTTTTACATTTCTGACATCACTAACTCATCATCTTTCAGTGGTAGAATTTTCAGAAAAAAATCAATGTTAGAAAATTTTCGCGCCAACGTCCTTAAACGACTTGACATAAATAAACGCGAATCTGAAACCAGAACATATAAATCAACCAAGATACTTTAATGCTTATTTTACAGAGATGTAAAACAGCAGGTTGATAAAATATAAAGTTACTAAGTGTGAATATAGCTTAAGCATCAATGCTTGCTACAAGGGCTGAAATTATAGTCATGTCGGGACATGACTGTAATTATCTTAAAGAGGTTACTTGTTAGAAAACTGATCCTTACTTAGCCTTGAATCCTTCAAGCTTCACTGAAACTTTATGCCCCCGAACCATAAGGAACTCCAGAATTTTAACAGGGTTTTGGAGGAGGTGGGCTGAAAATAGCAGAAGCCGGGACAAGTTTTATGTTTTTGCTACTTGAATTTGATGATTGTTTCAATGGGACCTATCAAAGGAAATGTTGAAAGGCGCATCGCGTAGGATTAACACCGTGAAGCCGTCATCCTGTGGGGAATAAACAAATTCGAAGGTGAAGTGTTATGGTCGAAGTTGCCAATTTTTAAAAGAGGGCTTTTTAACATTGGATGTGAAAATGAAAACTGGAGGAAAGCTTTGAGCTCAGTTCGGGTTTCAAAAGGTACGCAAATTGATATATAGATTTAGCCAAGCCTTATAGCGGAGCTCAGATTACAAAAACTCGGATTGGACAAAGAAAATTTCGGAATAAAAGACAACAAAACGCCAGGGGTAATACGCGTCATAATTTTGCCTTATATACGAACCTCCTCCTTTTCTTCCAGAGTAATAGTCTGGCTTAAACTTGCGATCAAATTCAAAACCAGCTCCTGGGAAGCGGGCTTTTCAAAAAATAAGCCATCTCCAAGAGCTCTTGCAAATGATCTGAGACTGCTCTTCGTGGTTTAAACTGAGAACCACTCTGTCATCTGGTCTCTGACTGAAATTATGTTAATTCCTAGTCTGAACTTAAGACCCTCATGTGTATTCAGGCCAGCTTTTTGTAGTGAACTCGTTTCACACAATTTTTCCGAGTCAAGGAAATGTAACAAACACTTCAACGACTTTCTCAGACTTACAGTTCTGTGTTTTTAATACTGAGTTATTTATTTTGCTTTTCCTTTTTTACGTTTGAATGTATGTATGCCTTTCTCCACGCAAGGCCGATTGAAAATGCTCGGTATTGAATCCGATTAAGGACGTTCGCGCGAAAATTTTCCAGTCGATAGAATTTTTTTAAAATTTTTACTGCAGGCAGATAATGAGTTACTTGAGCCAGAAATGCAAAAACATTGGGGGTCACCGTCTTCGTTTCAGAGATAAAGCGTGTGGTAAACTATGCTGATTTCGAAAAATTGTCCCATAAAATTGAGTACGGTCTACAGGGGTTTATAGTTAAAAATATCGAAGGTGGGTCAACGGAGGCAAACGATCTTAGTTATACTTTGTAGAAGTGGGTCTGTTGCGTAAATATTTCCAATATTACTAACGTTTTCACAAAATTTAACCCTTTAAGAGGCATTTGAAAACACCGCACAGATGCAGGAAGAGCGAATAAGAACGGCCGGAATTCGATGGTGCATTTTGCCAAAAATTCTTTTAGTCGATAGATCTCCTTCATTTTCTTCCCTAAACTTATAAAATCAGGAGAGAAAATGATCCATCGAAAGAAAAATAGGGGTCACCGAACGTCCAAGATCGTTAAATCCAGGCAAAGCTCTAGCAATGGCCATCCGTCCTATCATTTGCTTATTTTATGACTTAGCGCGCGCTCATGCATGACGTGGCATGTGAATTTGCGTGCACAGTAAGGATGCGCAGAAACAATTGACGCGAACGTCCTTAAGTTTAAATAGATGTTTATTTTATTGTTGGAACTAGGAACTAGCGAATTCACGAATTTGATTGGCTGAAATCGATATCAGTTGAAGCGTTCTAGACTGATATAGCCCTTATTAGCAGAGCAGGAGGTCTATATGGGAAAATCTTGACCGAGGTCGTCAGACCGAACGCAGTGAGTATGGTGAGATCTGTACACACGACCGAGGTCAAGATTCTGCCTACAGACCGACTAAGCTCGGTTAATAAGATCTTTATTATATGGCGCAAACAAGAACAATTAAATTCGATTGATGTAACTGGTTTGTATTAACTGACAGTTTGCTTGCGAACGGCGATGACCTGAATTTCATTCTGCCAAACTTTGCTCGTCCTCTTTACCGTTTATTCTCGTCAGCCTTTGTGACACTTCCATAAACAAATGTTGTTAGAAAAAAATTATCAATATTTTTGCATTTTAGTTTGCAACTTTTTCACCGCAAAACATTACTGGTCTAGATGCCGGTCTAGATGGGAAATTATTAACTAGAAAAATAGAGTGACAACTAAGACTCGCTCTTACTTAAGTCGGTTCATTCCAAACGTGTGTATACGTTCTTAGTTTGCGCGAGAATACTGGCAGTCGCCCTTTTAAACTTACTTTCTAATTAACAATTAGACTACTCGCCCTCGTTTTCTACGAGCAGATAGTCAGCGAGGCGGAGATTTTGGTCATAAATAGC
>JAHPZR010014593.1:17500-24285 GCA_019787425.1 Platygyra sinensis | reverse complement strand
AGTGTTTGAGGAGTTTTACAGTAGTGTGTACTGAAGTGTGACGAAGGTCGCGTGTAATCGACAGAGGTCGTGTTTGTGAAGTGTAACAGAGGTTACGTGGATATTTGGCAAGAGGCCGTGTGTTTAAAGTCAAGTGTAGTTACAAGCCTAGCGTGTGCTTGTTGAGAAGTCCTGTGTGGAAATACTGCGTTCGTGTGGATTAAATATATCTTGTTGTGTTTCCAAGATCCCTGTGTTTTGATTAGACTACAAACTATACCTACCACTAAAAACATCGAACTTGCAAAAGTTACGCTTTCGATGAATACCAGATACACAGAACAACCACGTCTGCAAACGCAGGCTAGTATCACAGCAGCTCCTTTGATAAATTTGTCTGATTCAAAATATTTTGTTCTGCAGGAGAAACCATTCGCAGTGATAAGAGTTATGTGTTGACAAATATTTTTAGCAAAAACAAACCGATTTGTCCTGTGTGACAATCCTGGACCGAATGTCTCATGACCGCGTAGCTTTTTCAGCTGATTTACAGGCATCAGCAGTAAAACATGTAGGCAATGGAAATAGTTGCGATGTGTGGCGTTAACATTTTTCCCCAAAGTAAGCCCGAGACAGTGATGCGTAAATGGATGAAACGGGAAAAAATTCGTTAAATATCAAAATTTCCCGACACGCTTTCGATTTTCATTATCCATGAAATTTTTTGGCGAAATGTCACGAAAATCCGTCAAACGTGCATACTCTATAAATTCGCACAAAATGAATGTATGTAAATTGGAGATTGTAGCTCGTAATGTTTTGTAAGCAACTCGCGCCACACCAAAAGATTATCTCGCCTTCTGAAATCGCAAACAGATAGAACGACAGCACCTCCTAGCGTCAATATACAATGGATCAAGATTTCCCGGGAAAAGCATCGCATTGCAATATGTTTTCTAACTCGCTCTTGCATTGAAGATAAAGTCTCTCAAACGGGCCAAGTGTTGTCCGCTTTAAATAGTGAATTGTCCTTTATTGTGCTGGAACCAGTAAATAACTCGACCGACTATGAACACCTACAGTCATACAATATATCGGTCGACTGTAAAAGTACAGTATGAAAAACATCTCTTGCACGAGGTCAGACTCTCGCATATCACGTGATTTTGTTGATGTACAACTTGACACATTACATAACTCCACACACCCTGACGTTTTGAAAATGTCCGCTGGGACATTTGCTACAGCAATGTTCACTGGAGTTCTAGACTTCCTCTAAAGTCATGCTATATCATAGTATTCTCACTCTCATTGTTTGTTTCATTTGCATTATGTGGTTTGATCCTTTGATCAGGCCCAGCTTCCGCAATTGTATACAACAAAACTTAGCAAAATACATTTCAAGACTCATCCTCGTTTAGCCTGCGTAGCTAGCGGGATGCGTGAGCGGGCGAGCGGGCCGCCATATTCCGTCTCGGGCGAAGGTCGACTCTTCACCAATCCTCTCACGGCTTCGCCACTCGCGTTCGCATCGAAAACAAATGCACTCGCGCGCGAAATCCCGCCAGCTACGCAGGCTAATCCTCGTTCAACTGAAAATAGTATAGTCATTGTTCTTGGATAACTAGATTACTACTTTGCCTGTTTAGAAGACACGGCAGCACAAAAGACTGGAAATTCCACTGTTGATACAATCATAGTCCGTTTAACAACAACGTTAATAAAAGTCCAATAAAGTAAATAAATCTGGGTACATCAAGCGTACATCATCAGCATATATGGGGGATACACCAACGGGCCATTACAGGGTGATGGATTGTACTGATGCATAGGTAACATCCAGGGTGACTGGAAAGGTGGATACTGTAGCGTATTTACGGATTTAACCAACTACAACAGACTACAGTACAACAACAACATTCCCCGAGTCGAACACGTGTAATCAATCTTCACATCCCACGCGCATGCTTGCGATACAGAAAACAGGGGGGTGGGGAGGGTACAGCTAACATTGACAAACACTTCAGATACGACCATCCAGGTACAAGGTTTGAACCAGTCTGAACACTACAGATGGTTGGCAGTCCCAGTGTATTATATGTAAACACTTTTGGTGGATCACGAACACGCTAGAGCTTACTAGGTTTTTGATCTTCTTCCCATTCTGGCTGTTGTCCTGGTTCAGGAACCAATTCTGGGTATTGGTTTGGTTCACCATACTCTCAAAGATTGCCTCATTTTCAGTGCATTCTGACTGTCCTGTCGTCGATGATGGAAGAGGCAATGTGTCCAAATCACTGGACAAAAGGACAGGTAGGTCCTCCTCTTCCTCGTCTCCACCGTTACTCTCATTATGGTTAGGTTGACAATCTCTCTCATTATGTAATTTAGTATAAACATGAATGCTCCTCTCTCGAATTGACTGGGGCACACACTCCTGAGTTTCAGCGGCGAGGAAGTCACATGGCAGTAGGAGATTTCTGTGCAGTACTCTCGACTTGCCTGGCTGTCCTTCTGGGCTCACCTTGTAGATCGGTAGGTCCCCTCTCTGCTCAATTACAACTTGTGTTTGCTGCTCCCAATACGACCGGAGTTTCCCTCGTCCACCACGCTCAGACAAATTTCGGACCAGCACCCTGTCCCCGGGTTTTAACTTTGAAAATCTCACCTTGCGATCATACTGTTGTTTGCCATCTGTTGCAGACTTCGAGGTGTTCTTTAGGGCCAGTGAATATGCTTCCTTCATAGCAAACTTCCATTTGTCTACATATTCTGTGTGAGTGACGCTAGCTTCCTCCAGTGAAGGTCCAAATATCAGATCTACTGGCAGACGTGGTGACCTTCCAAATAGTAAGTAAAATGGCGAATACCAGTTGAATGACTCTTGGTACAGTTGTAGGCATGTACAACCTTACGCACATACTCCGACCACTTGCGTTTCTTTTCTTCAGTTAGTGTTCTTAACATTGACAGCAAGGTCTGGTTGAATCTCTCTGCTTCACTTCAAAGCTTAGAACTCTAACTTTCCAGAATGAAGGTGATAATTTTTCTCTGCAGTGGTCAGGGTTCTAGATCCATATCTTATAACTCACATTTTACCAGACTGTCGCTGATAAAGTATTGCTCCAAGTCCTTCACTGGACGCATCAGTGTGTAGGACAAATGGAAGACCATAATCTGGATAACTGAGGATTGGAGGGTTAGCCAAACAGTCAACAAGTTTCTCCAACACTCTTTCATGTTCCTGTGTTAAAACAATGGCATGGCTAGATTGTGCTTGTGTACCATTTCCTTTCCGACTTCTCCTTTCTGTTCGAGTAGGACGCATGTTGAACTTAACTATTGGTGTCTCCAAGAGTTTGAAAAGAGGCTGTGTAATTCTTGAGAAGTCCTGTATGTACTTTCGGTAATATCCTAACAAACTCAGGAGTTTTCTCAGGCCACAAACGGTCTTTGGCTTAGTCTCTTTGAGTGCCAACACTGCCTTAACATTTGAGGGATCCACCCGATATCCGTCAGCAGAGACAATTTTTTCTAGGTAGTTGACCTCCTTCTTAAACATCTTGCATTTTCTGGCTTTCAGTTTTATTCCGTGTTCACGTAGTCTCCTCAGCACTTCGTACATTTTCGATGTGCTCATCAAAGGTTCTGCTGAAGACAATCACATCTTCTAGGTAAGGTACACAAAGTTCATCTCTAAGTCCTTCCAGACAGTCTTCCATAAATCTTTGAAATTCTCCTGGGGCATTCCGGAGACCAAATGGGTTCCTCACCCACTCATACAGGCCCCACATTCAGGGTTGACAAATCCCTGATGGTAGGCTTCTCTTTGGTTCAAAAGAGAAAACCACTTGTTCCAACTAAGATTCTCAATGGTTGTTTGTGCCCGAGGGAGTGGATGCCTGTCAGTTGTTGTTCTCCTGTTCCGTTCTCGAACATCCACGCACAGTCTCAAAGAACCGTCCCTTTTCCGCGCACAAACTACTGGTGATGAATAGGCTGACTTCCGCACCCATCCGCGATTAAGTGTGCACTACAAACCCACAGATTCTCATAGTTATTTGTTGTATTCATCTTCACATCCATCACATGTCAAGAATTCCATTCCTTATTCTCAGTTTCTTAGACTTCGTCGCCTTTGTAGTGAGGACTCTGATTTTTCCTTAAAATCAGAGGAAATGTGCGAGTTTTTCGACAAACGTGGCTATCCTGCCTCTGTTGTTCAAGCAGGCCATCTTCGCGCCCAACAAATTGATCGGCAGTCAGCACTACAAACGTCTCAGAAGGAGAATAATAATAGAATTCCATTCACCCTCATATTTCACCCTCACAACCACGCAGTAAAATCCATCATTCTAAAAAACTTTAAATTACTTCAAAATGATCTCGATACTGGTACCGCCATTAATTTCATTTAAACGCGACAAAAACATAGGTAACTTTTTAGTCAGAAGTTCTTTCCAAACGAGTGAACAACCCGGTACTTTTAAATGTGCACGCGCACGATGCAAAACGTGTCCTTTCATTCGCAACGTTGAGAAATTGTCGGGGCCCAAGCGATCTATTAAAATCACTGATCAATTTACCTGTACCTCAGCCAATGTCATCTACTGTATAACTTGCACTCTCAGCAAAAAGTTATATATCGGCGAAACAGGTAGACGACTAGGCGACCGATTCCGAGAACATCTTCGCGACGTTGAGAAAGACGACAAAAACACATCTAAACCGGTCGCTAGACACTTTAATCTGCCGAATCATTCGAAGCAACATATGTCGGTGGGCGGCCTCTCCCTACATCAATTAAGCACGGAAAGCCGCAAAACTCTAGAACAAAAATTTAGTTTTCAAATCGGCACTCTTAATCCTCACGGTATCAACGAACGCTTTTCATTCAACTAATTTATTCTGTTGTTTTTCACGTTGCCAGGCACCAACCAATAGCGTAGCTCCATATTTCTCTATATAAACCACACACAACCCACAATTCCTCGATTCGCTCCGACGAAAGGCTAGCGCTCGAAACGTCAGCTTTCGAATCTCTTTACGATGGCCAATTCACATTATCAACTCAGTTGTTAAAAACAAATTATTCTGTGATACTCCCACCGACGCAGCACCATAGTTTCTTTAGAAACTTACCCCCTTTATAAGTAAGTCTTCAACATATTGCTTCACTTCAAAGTATAGAGGTTTTGGAATAGATGCATAGTTTTTCTGGACTGGACGATTATCTGAGAAATTGATCTTGGGTTGCAGACCTTCAGCGCACCCTACGTCATCGTCATCTTTCGAAAAGGACTCTGCTTCCTCTCTAAGCATGGTCGCTACTGAAATTTTCTGGTCTTCTGTCTCCCAGTTGGATTGCTAGCCTCACTTTGACATCTCCTCATATAAGATGTATCTGATTGCGATCTCGCCTCTTGTCCCTCGTCTGATGAGTTGTTGGCAGGACGAATGCAATCTGCCGACCTTTCTTCATTCTCTTCCTTTCTTACTTCCAGTGGTGTTACAGATTTGACTAGTTCAAGCTTCCCTAGCATTGTTCTTTTCTTCAAGGTAATGTCGTGGTCTGTGGTATTCTTGACTTGAATTCTGATACGCGAGGAAGTACCACCCCATTCGCTGGCATTCTGGGGGGCCATAGCCTCTTTCAAAACAGCAATATCCGATTGGACTGCCTCTAAAGTGACCATTAGCCTGTAAGGCCTATCACACTTCATTTCTTTTTTCGACCCAGGCTTCTTTGGCTGTGTTTGATCACCCGACTCGGCCTGATCACTGTCAACTTTCAAGGAATTCATTCTGGCATTTTTGTGATAGGTTGCTCCAAGCTTACCTTTCCGCTCAGACTCTTCGGACACGACCACATTGATTTGTTCTATCAACTCTTCGTCTATGACTTCCGCTTTTGGAGGGAACATATGGAGTTGAGTACATATGGAGTTTAATACAAATCTGTTTCGTAGGCTAACATAAAGCTAGCCCACTCATCAGTTAGTTTCCATGTACACTGAAACCTACTAAAATACACATCAGCGTTTTGTTCGCGCAAGACGCAATAAAACCGTTACAACGGACCGTTACAAAGCATCGTAAAAAACCGTTGCAATCAATCGTTGCACGTTCGAATGCACTTTTAAAAAATACAAAATACAAAATCTATGCACGTGCTTAAAGCATGTCAAAAGTTTTAAGCGCCAGTATGCGCGCGCTTTAAAAACGAAATACAGTTAGTTAACCATATCTGAGGATGAACTTTCGTCGGTGCCGGCATGTAGAAACCACTTCGTTGCGTTTGTTCAATGTTGCCAATTCCGGTTTAGTGATGATGAAATGCTTCTCCGTTGTGCAGAGATTGCATCGCTTTGTCATGTTCGAGTAGGGTGTCAAAAAGGTGTTAACACCTTCCAGTGATTAATGTGAACTCGAAAAATTGTCTGGGGAGTCCCATGAGCCATAAAGCCGTAAATTCGGCTACGCATTGGCGTGGCTGTCTTGATGGTGTAGTGGTTAACACATCGGTTCTAGAAAGCCGAAGACGCGGGTTCAAATAATCCCGTTCAGGACAATTTTCAGAGTTTCACTTGTGTTTATTTAATTGTCTTTATTTCACTGGTTTCAGTTTAATTTGAGTATATATATATAGACCTTCGTAACTGATCTATAAATTGTCTTCTCCTCTCTCGTCCGCCTGTGAATCGTCATTTCCTGTCGATCCAGTGTCATCTAGTTGGAGAAAAACACTTGCCCGGGATAACCCACGTTGTAAATTCCCACTGACTATCTAGATTGGCCGTGTAGCC
>JAHPZR010014593.1:0-12500 GCA_019787425.1 Platygyra sinensis | reverse complement strand
GCCGAAATATAGGTGATTAACAACATAATAATATTATCTTCATTTATGTTACGTATAGTTTTGTATTATGAGGAACAAATGTCTACTTATTGGATGCTCGTGAGAAGTCTTTATATATATATAGAAAAAATCCGGCATTTAGAAAAAAATCTGGATGGACTCCTGAACGGAACAGAGAAATAGCCTTGGAGGCGTATGTGGAGGCGTTGGAGAACAGGATTCTGCGAAATGACTTTGAGACACCATGTCAGCGAAATCTTACGAGGGATGAGCAAAGGGCCTTAGAGAACTTGCGAAATTACGCAGACATAGTTATTAAGCAAGCGGATAAAGGGTCAGCTGTGGTTGTGATGGATAAGGAAGTCTACATAAGGGAGGCAATGCGTCAGCTAGGTGATCAGGAGGTTTATACGTCATTGGATGAAGATCCGACCAGGAACATGGTTGAAGAAATTAACGATAGAATCCGGGAATGTTATGAAAAAGGGCATATTGACAAGGGAACGCGGGATTACCTTTTGGCGAATGAAAAATCGAAGCCTGGGAGGTTTTATCTCTTACCGAAGATACATAAGCCAGGATGTCCGGGGAGACCGGTTGTGTCGGGATGTAATACCCCTACGGAAAGGATCTCCGAGTTTGTGGATCATGTTTTAAGACCGTTGATACCGGAGATGGGTTCATACATTAAGGACACCAACGATTTTTTAAGGAAGCTGGGAGGGTTAGGGAGGCTACCGGAAGGAGCGATTTTGTGCACCATTGATGTGGTGGGTCTGTATCCACACATACCACACAATGAGGGATTGGAGGCAGTGAAGGAGGCACTGATGGCTTTCGAGGGGTCACAAGGCCAACACTGGGAAGGTTCGTTTAATGAGGACATTGTTGCTTTTACGGAATTGGTATTAAAGAACAACAACTTCGAATTTAATGACCAACACTATCTACAAAAGCTAGGAACTGCAATAGGGACGAGGATGGCTCCTTCTTACGCCAACATTTTCATGGACAATTTGGAAAGACGTCTGATCAGGAATGCGGAATTTAAGCCTCATACTTGGTGGAGGTTTATTGACGACATATTTATTATTTGGACGCACGGTGAGGAAAAGCTGAAGGAATTTTTGGATTATTTAAACAATGCACATCGCACCATCAAGTTTACTTCGAAGTGGTCTATGGAAGAAATAGAGTTCTTGGATGTTAAGGTGGTTAATGAGTCGGGGGTGCTCGAGACGGATTTGCATGTCAAGCCTACGGACAGCCATCAATATCTGTACCACACATCATGTCATCCGAAGGCATGTAAGAAGGGCATACCTTATGCTCAAGCATTACGCTTAAGAAGGGTGTGTTCCAAATCATGTTTCTTTGAAAAGAGAGCGAAAGATCTTATAGAGTTTTTGGTTGAGAGGGGTTATAAGAGAGGTTTTGTGGAGAGCCAAATTGGAAGGGCGAGACGATTGCCTAGGGAGGAGACTTTGAGGGACAAGCAACGAGACCGTAATGAGAGAGTACCATTGGTTGTTACGTACCATCCTGGCTTGCCAAACATTGGTCAAATATTGAGGGAGTTACACCCAATACTTGAATCGTCGGACAGGTGTAGTGGGGCCATTAACAGTGTTCCAATGGTATCGTTTCGGCGACCTAAGAGTTTAGCCGATTATCTGGTTCGTGCGAGGGTTAACAGTAGCTGCCAAGGAAGTTTACCAAAAGGAACATATAAATGCAACTCCAGAAGATGCGAGGTCTGCAATTACCTGGATGAAAAGAACTCATTTGTGTCTACTAAAACTCAGAGGGAATATTCGATTAATTACAATCTTAATTGCAATTCGGTTAATGTCATTTACTTAATAACGTGCAAAGTATGTGGTCTACAGTATGTGGGTTCAACCACAAACAAATTTAGGCTTAGGTTTAATAACCATAAAACTAGGGTCAACAGACACGAGAGACTGAATGAAGCAGAGCGCAAGAAGGATGATTTGCTCTACAAACACTTTTGGTCTGAGGGACATCGTGGTCTGCGAGATGTTAATGTACAATTGATAGACAGAGTGAACGGCGAGGAAGAATTGAGGGACAAGGAGGGCCAATGGGCCTACAGGCTGAAGAGTGTTAAACCAAGTGGTTTAAATGACAATGACTTCTTCTTTGACCAAAACAAGCGCACGAGACGTACACTATCAGGACAACCACGCTGGCAACGCAGTTATTGTAGATAGTGAGTCGGCCAGACGTGGGTATCCCAGGATTCTTTCAGCGGTGAGATGGGAAAGCCTGTAACCCCTTCATAGCCTTAAACCAAGGATCGACATTAACGATTCACAGGCAAACACCAACTTGGGCATCAGCTAATCAGAAGGATCAATTTAATGATGCAGGCTTATTTATATACATAGCAATGAATGAAGAAGAGAAACCCATCTCGTAAATCAATTGATAATTTATGAATGAAGAAGAAGAAAGAATTGCCCTGAGCGGGATTTGAACCCACGTCCCCCTGAACACCGGTCGGGTGTGATGACCACTACACTATCAGGACAACCACGCTGGCAACGCAGTTATTGTAGATAGTGAGTCGGCCAGACGTGAGTATCCCAGGATTCTTTCAGCGGTGAGATGGGAAAGCCTGTAACCCCTTTATAGCCTTAAACCCAAGGATCGACATTAACGATTCACAGGCAAACACTAACTTGGGCATCAGCTAATCAGAAGGATCAATTTAATGATGCAGGCTTATTTATATACATAGCAATGAATGAAGAAGAGAAACCCATCTTGTAAATCAATTGATAATTTATGAATGAAGAAGAAGAAAGAATTGCCCTAATATATATATATTAAACAAACAAAAAAATAATCATCCAGACCACTATATAGCATAATCAGTGCATGATATAGAAACACACACAGAACTATCCATAAGTATTATTTAAGGCTTCCAGTCAGTAAAGATACTAATCACAAATCGCTTCTTTTTTTTTTTAATTTTCAGTTCAAAAAATTAACAGGTTATTAATATTTTGTCACGGTTTTTTTTTTTTTTTTTTTTTTTTGTGGATCGAGAATAGCTAAACTTTTTTTGGAACAACTGATCCATCCCCGTGCACGTGATTATCTAGTTAAACATCTTTTTGCCTTCTTGGGGATTTAATATTCCCTACGTACTGTTTGGCGAAAAAAGCAAATTCCAGGCAGTGTCTGATAAAGAAATCACCATGGAATGAACCTTGTGGTTCATTTCAATGGATGTTGGAACCTCTGGATGTATTTTAAGGGAAGTCATAGTTTTAGGTTGGTATATTAGTTTCAACTATGAAACTATGTAGCTTGACTTTCTTTGTGATAGCAAAAACAAATAATTATATAAGACTATTATTTTTCCAGCCGAAGATAAATATTGCTATTTTTCTGCCAATTTTAAGACTTTTTGTCAATATTCTTAGATTATATACCTTATGGCATTTCTGTGAAGGTTCGAAATTATTTGGTGCCTGGCTTTTTAGTCACTGAGCCTGCGACTATTCAATCTTTTTTGATTTAACGAACATATTTTTTTGCAGAGATGTTATTAGTATGGAACTTTTGAGTAGTCCTGTTTTTGGAAGAAGGGAAAAATTTTATACTGTTAAGTTTAAAACATGTGATTGTAATGTATTAACAAATATTAAACACACAAAATTATGAAAGAATGAAAGATGCAAATGCAGCCACCACACCAATGGAAAAATGACCTAAAAAGTTAAGGCATCGGATGGATTCAAATCCACGACCATTGCGTTACCTGTGCAATGCTCTACCAACTGAGCTATCAAAGCCACATCAGAGCGGTCGTGTCTGGGTTCGGCCCTTTGGTTTCCTTGGCTTACGCGGGGGCTTTCTCTAAAGTTGCTGGTATTTTTAAACACAAAACTGTTAAAAATTAAAATGCGGCCCGAGAGATTCTATTTTTGTGGGCATGCTGTACTTGGACGACGGCATACCGGTGAATTCTGCCACATTCGAAAGTGAAGAAACTGGGTTTGAATTGATTAGAACTGCTGCTCGAACATTCCCCTACGCCCGGTAGAGTTCCCGAAGCTGCAGGCACCGAACTGTGCAAAGGGAATAAATGTTGAAGAAATCGCAGATGTCGAGTTGGATTGTACAGGCACGTATCCGCTAGCATAGTGAAACAATTCTCGTCTTTTACTGGCAGTTTAGTGCATTAATGTTTTTGGCTTTACAAATTCTACCTATGCTGCCATCCAGGATTTAGTTGCTCGAGCAATGTTTTTGGAGGCTGCCGTTTTACTATTATTTATTTCTGAAATTTCTGCATCCAATACAAGGGAAAAACTTAACTTGGTCTACTGCTATTGTTCCTGTATTTTGTTGAACAAAATCAGGATTTTCGAGGGAGGAAATACTAGTATTTCAGTCGGGTGGCTCCGTTTGCCGCGGGAGTTGGGAAGCTGTATTAAACAATGCTGTGGAGGGCTGAACTTCATCTAAACATGTCAACTTATCCACAAAGGAACTTGTCTGGATCGTTCGCATAAACGTATGTGCCATAGGATAAAAGAAATCACTGCTGTCTTCTAAAATATAGTCATTGTTCAAGGGAAAAATTCTCCATTTTGAAGAAAGCCCAATTGAGGACTTTGTACACTTGTTTCTATGGTGATTGAAACCAAGGTTGTGATTGGTTGATTTAAAATACAACTAAAAATGTGATAGGTTAATTTTAACTACAACGTTGAATGTGATTGGCTTATTGAACTGACCGATTACAAACTGTCCGATAACAACTTGACAAGTGAATTAGTGGGACAAGCGAATTAGCTTTTTAAACCAATCACAATCGAGGAAATTGTAATTTCTGTGATTAATATTGTTATAAGGAAAACAAAGAGTATTTGTCGATAGCGATGTTCCTTCAACTGCGAGGTAATGCATTTTTATTTCCATTTCGTCACATGATATTTTTTCTCGTTTAGAACACAGTATTTAACACAATAAAAACTAGAGTTACTTAGTATTTCAAAGCATAATGTTGCGCCTAGGGCATTTCGGAGTGCCTACTAAAGATTGATTGACGAAGCTAACTTCTGTTGCGACTAAATTAATCATGTCGGTTGCAAAATTCAAAGAAAATTAAAGACAACGCGCCGCATCACTCGCAATTAGCAATTTCATTTTAAAAAAGCCATTAGAAATTTATGTAAGAAGTGGGTAAGTGTGGCGCTAGGATATAGGAAAGAAATATTAAGAAGAAATTATGACGCGTGTATTACGTTAGAAGACAACGGGTTATCGAAGATAATTACGTATGCCAACCAGAAGCAGTGCGTTTTTTCCTCTGGTCATTGATATTTCGTATCGTCAGCGGTAGGTAAGGGGGTGTTTACATGAGAAAACTCGGCGCGAGTTTCACACTGGGATTACTTTTTGATTTCGTATCGCGTTTACATGACGACTGGGTCATTTCATATCTTGTTATTTAACGGTACATTTCATGTTGATAAAATACACGTTTGCTTCAAAATCGCAAACATTACGCATGCGCTACCCGTTCCAGTCTACCGACAGACCGATTTCACACCCAAATGGGTGGTCGTTTCTTGTTGACGTGATACCATTGCGAGATTTCGTACCGGAGTGAAATTCTCGCCCCGGTGCGAGAACCGTGGTGAACTCACGCCTAGGTGACTCGCGCCGAAATAACATTTTGTGGTGGTATCATGAAAACAAATATAGAGCCATGAGAGGGAACCGGAGTGAACTCGCTCCGGGGCAAAAGTCGCTCCGGTGCCATGTAAACACCCCCTAAGTGATTATTGAAGACCAGTGTAGAATCTACTCGTATAAGGTCGTAATGAGGGAGCTTCAAGAGCTAGAGCTTAAGCAAACTACGATGACCACGCTAGCGAGAACGTATGGTATGGTTTATTAGCCGTCTTCTGAGATAGAACAGCGTGGAATGAGCAAGTTATGCGTATTCTCGAGAATGTGAATCGTACTGGCTAAATTTTGGTATCTTTCTTTGGAATTGAACGCTTTCATTGCATATTAAGCCTAAGCAAGTTTTTAAACCAATACGTGTATGTGCTGAACAGGTCTATACAGCCGCGAATTTCCAATGTAAAATTTAAACCCATTATTATTTCCAAGTCGCCTTCTTTGGCGACGGTGTCGTCAGTGCCTAGGGCGGATCTAGGGTAGGTCACTGAATTCAGTCGAACCCCCTATATTAAAACAGCCAACTTCAAAAACGTGTAAAAATATTTAAGCCGACACACTCATTTTTAAAATTCTTAAAAGCTCATAACCAAGTAACCACCATTTTTGTTTTAAAAAAGGAGATATTAAAATACGCTGACTTTACATCAGAATTGTAGAAATCGCGTTAACGAAGACTTGAAATTTTAAAATTCTCCGAGGGAGGATGCCATCGAACCCCCTCTTCTAAAAACCTGGATCCGCGCCAGATTGCTAACTAGAGCTTTCTCAAGGGATGAAGACCGTGACACCCACCAGCTGTCAAGTTCTAAAAGGAAATGAATAATTACAGCATCTCGCTTACCGAACACGTCTTTTATTAATTAAGCCATCGGCCCATACCAACATGAAGCGTTCGAAGCAGCTATGACTAAAAGCTTAACCTGTGCTTTCAAGAAAAGTACTTTATCTTTTTTTAATAACAAGAGAATCCAACTGGCAAGTTCATGTCGCTACAGAAATAGGTTTACTCTCAAGTTCTTTCAAATAACATAACCTACGTCTTATGAAACGGTGAGCACTAACTAGTGGGACGCGCACTCCGGCATACATTTATGGTCATTTTTTTGTTGTTGTATTTATATCGCTAGCATTGTCAGTTAAGGTGATTTCTCAGTACTGCATTGCGCATTCCTACTGCGTACGATTTTCCCGTCATTACCGTGTTCACGTACACAACAAAAGAAATTTCCATTAAGTTAAGCTCGATGGCGAAATAAATGCTCGTTTTCTTTTGAACGGGCATGGTGACCTATATTTTCTATTACATAATAATAATGTACATACTATCCTCCTTAATTAAGAGAAAAAAAAAAACAAAAAACAAAAAACAAAATATTGAAAGGAAACCAAGATATAGGTGAAAGAGTGCACAAAACCGCTTCTCTGTGTGGCAAATTATGGCCGCGAAACAACGACTCTACTTGCGCTTTACGTCCACGTCGTTTTAATAATGTGATGTTTCCACAAATTTTATATGATATTGTTCTGTATAACCGACACTTTCCGCCTGTCAAGTTTTTTTTTCCAAAGTATTAGTTTTATAAACTTTGTTTTGAGCTGCCGCAAAACTTAACTTGGACCGATGAAGGACATGCCTTATTAGGACGAGTACAGGCATAAATGTGGTAAGATTGGCTCATCACATCTCTTAAACGAGAATGGTGAACTATCATTTTAATTTTTTTTTTCGAAACAGTCCTTAGTAGAGAACATTTAGGGAAACCTTTTTTTCTGAGGAATCAGCTTAACGGTTATTCGCTAATGTTGCCTGATAAGTCTGTTCGTTCTTTGCCATACGAAACAGAGCCGTAGCAATAAAGCGATGAGTAATATCTAGGCTGGATGATAATTACAGATATATAATATATGTAATGCAAACGTTAATAAAAAATGACAAATAGCACAACGGCTCATCAAATGGATCTCGCTTTGAACATTGTCCGCCTGTACTTTGTAATGAGTTTTACACTTTATATAAACACACGAAAGGCAGACATCTCCTTCCTTTCTACAGCCTTGGCATTGCGTTTCGTATTTCCAAATTACAAAAGGAAAGTAAAATCCATGTTACGTTATAGTAAATTTCCGAATTTATATACATAGTAAATTGGCTTCAGCTATCGTTCTTGCTAAAATCCAGATTCATATGTCGCTTGCAATGTTAACGAAAGAAGCCTGCTTAAGTATTGACTTGTCCTAGAACCTCTAAGAATGAAATGGTTTTCGAATTTGTAGTTACACTCTTTTGTATATACATAAATGTATTTTATGAGACAGACAATAGAAAGCAAAGCTGATACCACGTGAATTTAAGACGTTTCGTGACAGCAAACTTGGCAAAAACCGATTGAAATAGTTTACAGCTGTTTCGACTTTCTTCACTCATCAGCACTGTGCAGCGAAGATATGTGACGCCAGACCAAAAGGGAAGGCACATTAATTGCAATTTAGTGACCCGTTCACTATGTCAAATTCCGCACTGAAATTCGCGAATAAACCCGAGGGCGAGAACTTAAGCAATAATTTTGTGTCTGTAAAACATAACATAACATAACTTTATTTAACCTCGAGTTTAAATGTAGTTTAAAAGCTAATATCTTCGAGAAAAAAAGAAAAAAAAAAGAAAAATGCAAACAAGAAAAAGAAACTATAACTACTATAAGCTATTTACCAATTAACTATTTTATAACAATTACTGTACAAGCCTAATCCATTTTCTAAAAAGAGAGCGTTTTCAAAAGGCGCTAAAAATTAGTTAAAATAGGCTCATTTCTAATTTTCTCGGGTAAAGAGTTCCAAATTTTGCATGCAAAGTACTTAAAAGAGTGCAGGCCATAGGAAGTTGAAGCAGGTTTGCACAATGAAAACATATCAGTTCCTCTAAGAAAGTAAGTTGTAGAACGCAAAGTTAATAAATTCTTAAGGTACTTCGGATAAGACTGGAGATGTAAACATTTAAAAATAATGATTAGCATATTTTGTACTCTTAAATTATAAAGTGTAGAAGTTGTTGTTCTTTGTAATAACTGGCAATACGTTGAGTCCCTGTCATTAAAAACTACTCGCAATGCGCGTTTGTTCAGTGACTCAAGTTTGTCGCTATTCCTAGAGCTGCAGAAGTGCCATACTGCAGAGCAATATTGAAAATGTGGCAGAACAAAGGCCTTATACAGTTTTAACATAGTGGAGGTGTTCACAAGCTTACGAAATCTTATCATTACACTCAGCTGATTGTTAACCTTTTTACAGATAAGAGAGACCTGTTTATCAAAGTTCAATTGATTGTCGATAGTCATTCCCAGGAGATCAAGCGATTTCTCGGTTTTAAGTAATGATCCGCGTAAAAACTAGGCAGGCAACCGGGAAAATCGATTAAAAGGTGAGAAAAAATAATTTTTAAATTCAATTAAATCGATGCATCTGATTGGCTGATATCGAAAAATCGTAGAAAAAAGCAATAAAAAAGTGACATCAACAAATTTTTTTTTGATATGTGCCCCATCTCTCTAAAATCTATCTCCCGGTAAAATTTTAGCATTGTTCTATGCGCCAATCAAAAGTTAGCCTTTTGGCGCATAGAAATTTTAAAAGTTTAAGATATGTTAAATTTACAAATGCAACGAATTCAAATCCAAAATAAAAAGATATTCGAACGGATTCCAGTGTATCTACTTTTCGATTTGAAATTCAAATTTCGCGTGTGGACCAATCACATACGTTGAATTTAATTTGATTCGAGTAATCAGCGCCGAAATAATAACTGCCGCTATTTCCACGGCCTATTGTTCTTTTGCCTAGTTCTTGCACGGATCATTACTTAAAAGAGAACTGGTGATTTGTAGATCCCAGAACCATGGCGTGGTGCTTGTCAGGGTTAACGATCATGCCGTTTACAGCATACCATGTATTTGCTATTTGAACTTCACGCTGTATGCGCAAGTCAAGGGCGATAGGATCACAGTCATAGTCGTACAACTGCTCGTCGTCTTCGTATGCATGAAGTTTCACATCTTTGATGTTGTAGAAAAAATCGTTTAAAAAGATGTTAAAGAACATCGGTCCCAAGTACGGTTCCTTGTGGAACCCCTCTCCTAACAGCTTGCTAGCTAGAATACGCATCGCCAACTTTTACCCTCTGCATTCTCCCGCGCAAATAATCTTCAAACAGCGCGCAAGCGCTGCCACTCAAACCGTACGCTGATAGTTTAGCGAGTAACAGCGCATGCGGTATAGTATCAAATGCCTTCGATAGGTCCATCGACACAACGGCCACTAGTTCTTTCCTATCTCGGCAAGCCTTCCAATCTTCCGTTAATTTGAGTAATGATGTCTCGTACTGTGGTGTCGTCTGTATGCTGACATATAGTCCGATAATGATTCCCGGTAGAATTATTGGAGCTGGTTGGAAAGTAGCCTTTCAAAAATATTATTCAGACAGGGGAGGACAGTAACGGGCCTGTAGTTACATTTATCTGTCTCATCGTTCTTTTTGAAAAGAGGAGTAACTTGCCCCATCTTCCAGCATGATGGAAAACGCTCCTGTGTAAGCGCAGTGTTCAAGATTTTTCGTGACTGGCACCGCTATGGCGCCCGCAGATTCTTTTATTAACGTGGGGATAACATGTCATAACCACAGGCCCTTTCGCGCGTTTATATTTGATAACAATTCCTCTACTTGCGTCTTATTTGTAAGATGAAATCTTAAACGATCCTTTGCTTGCTTCACACCATTATTACGGATGATAGACTTTATGCTTGGATGGTTGCTAAAATCTTTTCCGTAGTCAAGCTCATTAATTTCCCCAATGCCGTCCGCATGTGGCACAAAGTGCTCATTAAATATTTCTGCTATTCGGCGTTTTATCGGTGATACAGAGTCTTTCTCTATTACGTGATGTCATTCGATTGTTTAGAGTTCCTAGAGTGTAAAAAGGGCTTGATATGTCCTCCAAATTCTGTAAATACAATACACATACAATACGATACGATACGATGCAACGCATGCAATGCAATACAATACAATACAAGTCTGTCTATCATGTAAACCATGATGACAGATGCGAATCCAGCAGAACACTACTTCATACAATTTCAACGTTTAAAATAAATTGTATATAACAAATCTTATATTTGCCAAACGTCACAATTAGGCATAAAAGCAACAAAAAGCTGCACTATCCGTGTTTTTCGACGCGGATAACATTTCTTTTAAGAGTTATGGACGTCACATTAGACTTCAATGTCTACAGACTGACGGCAAACACTTAAACACCATCCAATGACCAAAGAAATTCGGAAAAAGGCATTTCGTACTAAGAATTTTCAAAGTAATTTTCACCTTAATATCAGCTCAAAAAACAACAATATTCTCATAAAAGAGGGTGCACGAGCTATATCTTCATCCTTAAGCTATCGACATAGTTTTACAGATATCAAATTTCAGCTGCCAGTTACAAGCCCATTATTGTTAAATTCTGCCTGTGAACGGTAACTTCTACAGTTTGGCAGAAAATGATAACCTTTCATGGAACCAAAAGTTAACGAGAATACGCACTGGAAAAGCTGAAGTTCTTGCTCGCCGCTAAAATAAGATATAAAACTATGAACAAATTGACTAAATGAATTTTTTAACTATTTTCCCTCATGCTTGTAAAGACAGCATTCTTCTTCTTAATGAATAGCTTCCATATTATATTTATTTTCAAAAACTCGCAGATTCACCCTGACTAAAGTAGAAGATGACAATGAAGTGATTTAATTTGGACAGATCAAAAGTTATCCTGACTGCTTCACGGTCCTCTAGCGAAACCTCTGGCTTTTATAAGTCTGCTGAGCGGTTACCGATCATGGCCTCTCCTCGATCTAAATAAAGTGGGTGTGAAAACACGGTTTCAAGGAACAGAAAAGTTCCCTATTGGACGTTGGTGAAGCTGCAAGGAATGATATTGGAAGTATTAACATTTAATTTAGTAAGATATCAGACATTTTTCCTAGAGCGAGTTTTAATATTTAACCTGTGGACGAAATTAAATGGGTGAAGAACAAAAGATTCATGCACAGTATAATTTGAAAGATAAATTGACTTAACTATATCAATGTAAAAAACCCGTAGTATCTTTTTGCAGAATTTTGTCGTAATGAGGGTAAAAATATGTGTCAAACTACAAGGTCTAGTACAATGAGGAAAAGCCCATATCAACATTTTGGTAACACTTCACGTGAACGACGAAAACTCAATTTTGCATATTTAAATCAGTTGTGCATCGGCTGAGAATATCATGTAAATCCCACACCCTTAATCGCATAGTTTGGTATTAGATCTACGAGTGTATTTGCAAATACATTTACAAATGGCATTATCATCACCTTATTTTTATTTACCATTATTTTGTTCATCAGAAGTAGGTAGAGCGAAGTCAAAAAAAGTTTTATCCAAAACAATAATCCATGGTTCTGCACTTTGCTTACAGAGTGGTCAGTTAAAATGGACTGTCCAACATGTTTTAGCCTTCTCCAAAAAAGAACTCTGTAGTATAAACAGTAAATAAATGTCATAGAGATGTGCTATTGCCGTAGTGAAGAATCGTTCATACCTGCCGGATTTGCAATTAACTAAAACCAGTTATTTTTAATTTGATTGTTCGTGAATGAAAATCAGTTCAATAGCATCTTTTTTCATTCTTACTGATGGTACTTGTACTGAAGTGGTAGTCCCCAAGTTGGTT
>JAHPZR010014592.1:42500-46990 GCA_019787425.1 Platygyra sinensis | reverse complement strand
AAGCGTTAGATGACATTACAAAAACAAAACTCTGAGATGATTTTACTATTAATAATTGTACTTTGAGGAATATTAACTTACTGACTGATGAGGACACATTTAATACATCACAAGCAGACTGCTCTTCTTGGTTCTACTAACATATACACAGGCTAGCCATGCCTTGAAGCCTAGTGTAGAGTATGACCAATTTCACAAGTATTTTATCTTTGCCCACGGAATTTAGAAAAATGTTGAGTTTCGCTCCAATAAAAGTAAGCAACATTAGTATCTGACAGCGACAAAAGAGTAGTCAGACTATTGATGGATTATTATCTTAAGATAAAAGCAGACAATGACACATTTAAATCAAAGTCACTCACTGATTTATTCAGGAAATGAAAGCCAGTGTTCATCCAAAGGGAAAACTACAACGATCGAAGATCACATAACGTTGGTTTTGCACTCTTTGTGGATTTTTAAAAACACTAAATCACATTTGATGTTTAAACAATCGATCAAGCTAAACAAAACCGAACATTTACGAGACAACTAACTGGAAACACAAAAATCCTCTTTCTACGTATTTCAATCAACATGGAATAAACTGGCGAAGACTTGAAAAACTGTTTACCTGTTTGAAGTTCGAGATTACATAGCCAGGCTGCATTCCGTACAAGTTACGCAAAAGATCTTCCACGTGTATCTTTGCCTTTTTCGATACAATACCTTTACATCTGGGCGTAAACTTGGCAGATCTTTGGCTTGACCTTCGCGTGCAAATGAACCTTGGTTTTATACGAGAAGCATCGACATTGCTAACGCTCGGAGGACAACGTGCATGTTACGCTAAAAAAAATGAGATCAATATTGTATCACGAGAATGGTCATTATCCGTATAAAACGACTTTTCCTATAATTAGGCAAAGAAAAGTCGAAATGAGATCCGAAATAAAGCGAATAATTTTACCCCTACATTTCCCCCCCCCCCCCCCCAATTCGGCCGCCATTTTTAATGTTTTGAAAATAGCCATCGCCATGGTGATCATGTTATGGTTAGTGACGTAATCAACTGTTCTCGCTTCAGTTCCAAAACTGGCATTCTCACGGACTGATAAAAGTGCATTTTACTTTGAAACACGAATCTAAGAGAGCTCCTCCATGCCATTGTTTCGAGCTAACAAGCTATTGTCATATATTTATTTCTAAATCTATAACAGAGTTTTGAAATAGTAACTGAATTACATAACTTCTGAATCATTCACCTTGAACAACACTTAGGGTTATATAATTAAATAAAAAGTTGAGAATTTTTTAATGTGCACAGTTTTGTGCAGTGACATTTGTTTTGAAATTGATGCCTTGCTGAGATCTGGTTTTTAAAACCCTAATTTCACCTAAACCAATTAATTATACCTGCCTGCAAAAGGAACACTTTCCAACCTTTTGCATCAGTACATAGCTGAAACATTATCCACTCATCATCATTATCATCAGGAGCAGCAGTTCCCCTCAGGGCCCGCTTGGAGATTGGGGCCAGCAAAGAAAAATGAAATCAATTATTGGTCTTCCTTTGATACCATTGCCCACCCAAAAAAATATGCTAACAACGTTCGCCATGAAACAGAACTATTTACACACCGTTCACCTTCAAAGGCAATATATTTTAGTCATATATTTTAGACCTATTTCAACACCAATCCTAAGCCCGCATTTATAAACGGTTCCAACTTTCAAAACTTGTAGAAGGCGCTGTAAAGCAGTCGTGTTATTCTTGGAAGCAATATGCCAAAATTTGATGAGATGTTGATCGCCTTCAACGAAAAGACACATACGACCACTTCACTCGGGTTCGTGGCTCACTCTTTTTCGCCTCACCGTAGCCCTGCTGAGCTGACTACACGGAAGTGATTCTCCAACTTGTTGTGAGCCTCAAACTCTTTTCACACAAGACCCTGCGATTGAGAATTTATGCAAAGAAAGTGATGCCTGTAGTAAAGAACGGATTTTTTTAACTTTCTTCACCTTTCTGTACATGGTTCCCACTGCTTGTTGTTGAACATATCGCCAAACGTGATTTCTTATCCAGTTAAAAACTCAAAATTTCAGGTTGTTTGCTGCTTTTCTCGGCGAAAATATCATTCAACAAAAAGTCGTTTTGTTACAACAGCCACAAGTGTTGAGCCGTGAATATGAAAAATTGGGAGAATTTTCTCGCAAATTCTTCATTATTGCATTTTATAATATAGATAGGACGCTGCGCGCGTTCTGATTGGTCAAAACCTCATGTTTTATCACAGTATAAAATATAGAAAAAGCGTGTTTTATTGTTTTGCGCGCGTAAAATCTATATTTGAAGTAATGATCCACGTAAGAACTGTACCATTTTCTACTGTTCTGCGGCAATAAGCTTTCCCCACATTAAAACGGTTCTGTTTTCAGACCAAGAATTTATCAACTGATGGAAAGCAGGTTTATGAAATAAAATGTATTTAAACTCTATTTTGAAAGGTAGTTTTCTTTGTGTGTGTAAACAGTTCAACCAATAATCACAACAGTCGAAAACAAAGACAATGAAAGCCTTCAATTTGTCAATGTTCCCCACATAGGATTACTGTCGCATTAAGATTCATGACAGATTTTGTTGAAATGAAAATAGTTGATCAATTAAGAATGAATAAATTAAACTTGAGATACCTGAAGATTTGGTAAGTTTTGCTGATTGAGCCAATCAGAAGTATGATACAACAACAGCAATGTTGTGCAAAAGGTGTCCGTCTGCATTTCTTGCCGCGTGGTTGCCCCCTTCTTACATGGACTGTTACTTAAAGCAAATGAAGATGCCTAAGCCGTGTATTACACTGTGATAAAACACTCCAGCCATCTGAGAACACTCGAAAAATGTAGAAAACACTCGCCTGCGGCTCGTGGTTTCTACATTTCCCTCGTGTTCTCGAATGCCTGTCGTGTTTTATCACATGTAATACACGGCTTAGGCTTCTTTATTTGTTAAACAAACGCTGTTGGTCACAGCTGTTTCTCACTTCGTGCCAGCAATCCGCGCAAACATTTTGACTTTCGCTCAAGATTTCTTTGTTTTCAAACAGCCAATCAAAATAATTCGAATTAATTCGAAAGTCGTATATCTCCAGAGCCCTTCGATTCTCGTGCCAAGGCTCCGCCGGCTTAGAGAAGAGAAAAAGGCTATGGGGACGAGAATGTGTAAAGGCCCTGTAAATCGTTTGACTTTTGAAAAACCCTGTAAATCGAATATCGGTGCCCGGCTTGTCGCTGTTAAAACCCTCAGTGCTAACCATTAAATGGTAATTGGCAAATGGTACTGCACTAATTTCGCACCAATTAAGGAAACGGAATGGATTGAACCGTATGAGCGCTTACCATTTGTATCGAAAACCGGGGGATAATAGCCCTTTTCACGGTTAGCTTTTCTCATTTACATTACAATAAATTCTAGCACGTATGTGAGGCAATTTCGGGCTATTTTGCAGTTTTAGCCCGAAATTGCCTCGCATCCACGCTGTATAACATTGTAATGCAAATGAGAAAAATTAACCGTGAAATGGGCTATTGGAAGGAAAAGGTGGAAAGCGCAAAAGGGGGACTGGTTCAAAGTCATCCCAGGTTCTCTCTCATTTTCGATGTGCTGAAGCTGGGTCAAAAATGGCTTCCTTCAAAGATTTCCCTTTGAACCATGACTTGCAGAATTAGCAAAAAGGCCTGCACGCTACAAAACGACAGATATGAAGATTAAATTAACGGAGACGCCTACAATATATTGTCATTGTTCGCTATGTTATGAGTCATTGCCGAATAATTCATGTATAAATAAATTGTCGAATTCGTGCATGTGTTGCATTTGGAGCAGCTTGAGTATTTTTATTTCACCCAATTCTTATTCTTACTGTTGCTATTGTTCCTAGCCATTATTTGTACACACACTTGGAACATCTGAATTGCTTTAATTTTGAAAGAAAGGTCAATTAACTGCTAGGAAAATATTTAATTTAACTTGACTGCATCTCGTCAGCGAAAGGGAATAAGACACAGTTTTATTTTCTTTTTTTCATCCATTTAGTAAATGCCCAGGCTTTACTGCGCCTTTCAATAACATACAGACTCAAATTCAAAGCTCAACTGACAAATGCGTTTTTTAATTTCGCTACCGTCAATAAAATATTCGGGGCTCTATCCAGCTTCCGACTACTGCCGAGTGCGTGATAATCAAATCTTGAGTACTGTGCAGACAACTGAACAGTGCTCGGCAGTCGTCGGAAGCTGGGAGGAGCCGCCTACCATCTTATTGACGGTAGCAAAAAACGCATTTGTGGGTCGAGCTTTTAATTTTTGAGTCCACATGTTATTGAAAGTCGCTCTTAGGAATGTTATCTCAGCCTCCGCTTTTGAGACTATTTTGAGGTAAACATTCTTTTTTTTTTTCAAAGTATTAGTAATGAAAATTAGATCGTCAAGTTTTCCAATCAGTTGACAAT
>JAHPZR010014592.1:12500-40000 GCA_019787425.1 Platygyra sinensis | reverse complement strand
TTTAAAAAAAAACCCTTCAAATAAAAAAGCCTTCCACACGAGGTGAACTAAACCTGAGGAAGCAAACACGCGCAAATAAAGCAAGGCTGGTGGCCTTCGGGTTTCAAGGGAAGATTTGATTGTCTGCGTGATCCACTTTCACTTGAAAGTTTCGAAAACGCAAAAAATGCGCAACGACGTGCAAAAGTATTTTTCACACAGTAAACCATAAAGGAAATTCAAACAACAGATCTCGTGCTGGAATTTTCATACCCTTAATTAACAAGTTAACGCTGCAAATTCAATTAACTGAGAGAAAATAAATATTGATTTTATCTCAGTTGAAATACTGGAGTTTTTTTTTTTTTTTTTTTTTTTTTTTTTCAACCTAGTAGCAAAATAGCAAAGCTTAACATATCCAATTCTCAATAACAAGAAACGACCGTATATCCAGGCAGTAGATTATGGAATCATTTCTTTGAAACTAAAAGAAACTGTGAAATATTCCATGACGTGACACGCTGAAATGCTGCTTGCGTATAATTTCATTTATTTTTGTTTTGTTCTGCTTTTGTCTTGTTTGCTTTGCTTTCTGTACCTTACTCACCAATGGTGAAATGAATGTGAGAATATCATATTGAAAACTAAGCAAAAGATAACTTACGTGACCCAACTATATCCTTTATCTCCTGGGCCATCGTCCAGTAGACGGGGTTCTTACAGTGAAGTGTTGTCTTCCGTCCTCGTGTTGTGGATATTGGCAAGTCCTTAGTGGTCGCCAATATTTGTCTCAATTATGTCTGTGTGTAGGACAAGCTGTCAACTTCGTAATTTCATCGTGAGATGGACGAAAATTCCCCACCCTTGCCAAAATTAATTCGTACTCTGTAACTTTCACGCGTGAGAGATGACAGCTTTTTAAATGATAGGTAACATCATCAACACATTCAATAAGGGAGATCACGTCAAGTTTTCCTCATGATTCTCCACACGTTATTTTCCCATTTCCATAAAAAAGAACAAGGTATCGGCTTAGAAGACGCGCACGCCATCGTTAATACTTGTGTTGCACACTGCAATATGCATGGTCAGCGGCTTATAACAAAACTATCGGTCCTGGATCGAACAAATTCTGAGGACGAGAAAATACTCGTTTTTCCAACAATTTGAAACAAACTGAGCTGCGTGTCTTCGGTCAAATTCTGTACTATTTTATGGTTTCTATCTACATCTAAAAGTGTACGTCTACGATGTTAATTTTGCGTTTACCAGACTTTGTTATGGAGGTTCGTTGGCGATGAATAGAATGGAAATGTGGCGGTCTATTAAGCCGAGTGTCACGACTTTCTTCCTTTCAAGTGTGGAACAAGAACACAGTAGCGGCCAAATGTTTTAACTGATTTTCACAGATGATGGATGGAACTCTGCATTGATGTGTAGAGGAGCCTGTGAGCACGAACCACTTTTACAATTTAATCCTCTAAACTTAGCTTAAATCGTATGTTGCGATAGGAGCTTGAATGAGAGAAACTTTGTGCCATCAACTTTTTTACACTAATTAAAGCTTATGATTGCAATTATTTGTATTCTTGAGACAAAAGCTCATTGTTTATAACTGGCGAAGTTAGACGTTTTGAAAGATCCGTATTCTCAAGAACTGACAACTGCAAATCTTGTAAAATTCTCAAGTTCACCGCTAAGTTTTGAGCACACAAAAGTTCCGGGATGCCAAAAGTTCCGAGCAGAAAATTTTGAAAAAGTTCAATTTCTCGGATATTATCTCATATTTGTTACCTACTTGCCAAATGAAAAAAAAAAAATGAAGTTGATGGAAGAATTATGAGCGAAATCTTTTTCTGGATGAAAATTGAATATGAGGATGTTAGGGAGAGTCGCTCTTAACTATGCTGATAATGTATCCCATCTGACAAATTTAGATGTGGACCTAAATATGCCTGCAGATATCAACTTTAGCTACTACACCCTTCATGACTTTCACAGCAACCCTGATATTTCTGATTGTTTATCAAGTAAAAATGCATTTTCTATTTTAAATTCTAATATCAGAAGCTTGTCAAGTAATCTTGAGGATCTTAATACTATGTTATCAGAGTTATACTGCCCTTTCTCAGTGATTGGTTTAACTGAAACTAAAATTAAGGTGGATCAACAACCCTTACTTAATATTGATTTACCTGGGTACTCATTTTTCTCGCAACCTACTCTATCAAATGCTGGAGGTGTTAGTTTTTATATAAAAAATGATTTGAATTTTACTGTCATATCAGAGCTATCTACCTCTACTGCTGATTGTGAAGCTCTTTGGATTGAAATACACAATACCCATAGCTTAAATATCCTCTGTGGCATTATAGAGTGTGTGCACCTGACGTCATCAAATTCTCAAATCCAAAACAAAAAAGCCACTAAAGGTTTTATCCTCAACAGGCATAAGAGGCACCAAATTTATAGCTGTTTAAAACTTTCCAGCTCAATAGCATCCTTCGTTTGGAAACCAGCGCATTTTAAATTTCGAAGTTATGGCGGTGCGTGACATAACCCTAAGATTGCGTTTGTCGAAAAATATACACTTATCTCGCTATTTTTAGCCATTTTAGCAGTTTAAGTATCAGGAAAAGTACTTTTGTAAATATTTTTGGTTCGGTTCTGATAATCAGTCCACTAAATAGCCAAAGTAAGTTCCAGATGTTTACACTAATTACTGGCCGCCATGTTGGAGGACTAAAGAGGTCCTCCAACATGGCGGCCCCATACTAAGCTCTGTAATTTTGTGCGGCACATTTCGACGAATATCTCAACTTTGGGAGAACGCACACACCTTAAACTTGGATAACTGTCTTCTTTATTCGTCGTTTACAATATCTCAATTTTTTGACTTCATTCAATGCACGGTTTTTGATTTTATTTTTTATTGCGTGACACTGCACACACTCTATATACAGGCATCCCAATGGTAATTTGGAAAGCGTTTTGGAGTATTTAAATTCTACCGCTGAGAAGATTGATCGAGGTAGCAAGTACTGTGCAATATTAGGTGATTTTAACTTGGACCTTCTCAAATTTGAAAATCATTATCCAACTAATGATTTCATAAATATTATTAGCTCATTTTGTTTTCAGGCTCATATCCTGCAGCCCACAAGAATAACAGATCATTCTAAAACACTAATTGATAATATATTCTTCAATTCATTGGAGCACTTCACAATCAGTGGAAATATAATTATGACATAACAGATCATTTGCCTAATTTTCTTATTTTCGATAATTTTCATCTCTTCATAACAATGTTAAATTGTACAAAAGAGACTGTCAAGTTCTAAAAGGAAATGAATAATTACAGCATCTCGCTTACCGAACACGTCTTTAATTAATTAAGCCATCGGCCCATACCAACATAACATGAAACGTTCGAAGCAGCTATGACTAAAAGCTTAACCTGTGCTTTCAAGAAAAGTACTTTATCTTTTTTTTAGAAAAGATCTAAGAAGCCTTAACAAGAGAATCCAACTGGCAAGTTCATGTCGCTACAGAAATAGGTTTACTCTCAAGTTCTTTCAAATAACATAACCTACGTCTTAGGAAACGGTGAGCACTAACTAGTGGAACGCGCACTCCGGCTTACAGTTATGGTAATTTTTTGTTGTTGTATTTATATCGCCAGCATTGTCAGTTAAGGTGATTTCTCAGTACTGCATTGCGTATTCCTACTGCGTACGATTTTCCTGTCATTACCGCGTTCACGTACACAGCAAAAGAAATTTCCTTCAAGTTAAGCTCGATGGCGAAATAAATGCTCGTTTTCTTTTGAACGGGCATGGTGACCTATATTTTTTATTACATAATGATAATGTACATACTATCCTCCTAAATTTAGAGAAAAAAACAAAAAACAAAATATTGAAAGGAAAAAAAGATATAGGTGAAAGAGGGCACAAAACCGCTACTCTGTGTGGCAAATTATGACCGCGAAACAACGACTCTACTTGCGCTTTACGTCCACGTCGTTTTAATAATGTGATGTTTCCACAAATTTTATATGATATTGTTCTGTATAACCGACACTTTCCACCTGTCAAGTTTTTTTCAAAGTATTAGTTTTATAAACTTTGTTTTGAGCTGCCGCAAAACTTAACTTGGACCGATGAAGGACATGCCTTATTAGGACGAGTACAGGCAGAAATGTGGTAAGATTGGCTCATCACATCTCTTATACGAGAATGGTGACCTATCATTTTAATTTTTTTTTCGAAACAGTCCTTGGTAGAGAACATTTAGGGAAACCTTTTTTTCTGAGGAATCAGCTTAACGGTTATTCGCTAATGTTGCCTGATAAGTCTGTTCGTTCTTTGCCATACGAGACAGAGCCGTAGCAATAAAGCGATGAGTAATATCTAGGCTGGATGATAATTAGAGGTATATAATATATGTAATGTAAACGTTAATAAAAAAAAATGACAAATACCGTAACAGCTCATCAAATGGATCTCGCTTTGAACATTGTCCGCCTGTACTTTGTAATGAGTTTTATGACACTTTTACACGTCATATAAACACCCCGAAGGCAGACATCTACTCCCTTTCTACAGCCTTGGCATTGCGTTTCGTATTTCCAAATTACAAAAGGTAAGTAAAATCCATGTTACGTTATAGTAAATTTCCGAATTTATAAACATGGTAAATTGGCTTCAGCTATCGTTCTTGCTAAAATCCAGATTCATATTGTCGCTTGCAATGTTAACGAAAGAAGCCTGCTTAAGTATTGACTTGTCCTAGAACCTCTAAGAATGAAATGGTTTTCGAATTTGTAGTGACACTCTTTTGTATATACATAAATGTATTTTATGAGACAGACAATAGAATGCAAAGCTGATACCGCGTGAATTTAAGACGTTTCGAGACAGCAAACTTGGCGAAAACCGATTGAAATAGTTTACAGGTGTTTCGTCTTTCTTCACTCATCAGCACTGTGCAGCGAAGATATGTGACGCCAGACCAAAAGGGAAGGCACATTAATTGCAATTTAGTGACCCGTTCACTATGTCAAATTCCGCACTGAAATCCTCGAATAAACCCGAGGGCGAGAACTTAAGGACGTTCGCGCTAATTGTTTCTGCGCATCCTTACTGCGCACGCAAATCCACATGCCACGCCATGCCACGTCATACATCGAGCGCGCGCGCTAAGTACTAAAATGAACAATGATAGAGCAGATGGCCATTGCTATAGCTTTGATTGGATTTAACGATCTTGGACGTCCGGTGACCCCTACTTTTCTTTTCAGAAACAGATTTTATTTGCAATTATCTACACATTATCCAAAAATGAAAAAAAAATCAATGTGGGAAGTTTAAAAAATTTGAATATTTCTGCCCACGGGACATGGAATCCTGCCATCTTGCGGCTGCAAGGCGCGTGAAACTATGGTCGCTAAATGCGAACTTATCGTTTAAGGAACCTCACAAGTTGACTAAATTTGCTTAATAGGTCCATCCAAACCATATTTGGCAGAGAACTTTTCCCTTCAAAGCTCTAATTACAATATTTTGGGACTTGCAGCCACTTTGATCTTCTTCGCTAACGAAGCACGATTTACTCAGATTTAGGTGTTCTTCCGGGCATGTTATTTCCAAAACGAAGTCGGTGACCCCCCATTTTTTTTACATTTCTGACATCGCTAACTCATGATCTTTCAATGGTAAAATTTTCAGAAAAAAATCAATGTTGGAAAAATTTCGCGCGAACGTCCTTAAGCAATAATTTTGTGTCTGTAAATACAATACAATACGATACGATACGATACGATACGATACGATACAATACAATGCAATGCAATACAATACAAGCCTGTCTATCATGTAAACATGATGACAGATGCGAATCCAGCCGAACACTACTTCATACAATTTTACGTTTAAAAATAAATTGTACATAAAAATTCTTATATTTGCTAAACGTCACAATTAGGCATAAAGCAACAAAAAGCTGCACTATCCGTGTTTTCGACGCGGATAACATTTCTTTTAAGAGTTATGGATGTCACATTAGACTTTAATGTCTACAGACTGACTGCAAACACTTAAACACCATCCAATGACCAAAGAAAATTCGGAAAAGACATTTCATACAAAGAATTTTCAAAGTAAATTTTCAGCTTAAAATCACCTCGAAAAACAACAATATTCTCATAAAAGAGGGTGCACGAGCTATATCTTCATCCTTAAGCTATCGACATAGTTACAGATATCAAATTTCAGCCGACAGTTACAAAGCCCATTATTGTTAAATTCTGCCTCGTGAACGGTAACTTCTACATTTTGGCAGAAAATAGATAACCTTTCATGAAACCAAAAGTTAACGAGAATACGCGCTGGAAAAGTTCTTTCTCGCCGCTAAGATGAGATATAATACTATGAACAAAATGACTAAATGAGTCTTTTTAACTATTTTCTAATTGTTTTTGTATAAAACTACAAGTCGTTTAAGACGTTATCTAAATCTTCTTAGAAGACAAAAGGAGGACGAGTCATGTGTCCCAGAATGCATCACTTCCAAGTAGATTATCAAAGTCACCTCGTCACCTGATCAGATCATTTTGAAGATGGATGCGTTCGTGGAGGATCCATGTGAAGCTCCGATGCTTCGGAAATGATGCATTTATATTTGTATTGCTTCGATACGGAGCATGTTTTTGAGCTCACTGCCCCAGTTTACCTTCTCCTAAGCTTAAATTGTGTTTCGGCATGTTAGTTTTCCTGGAGCCCTTTCTTAACGGCGAATTGTTGTTTTCCCGCAAAGCGAGCCGTACTCACAGAAAACTAAAAGATGAGGTTTCGCCTTGTGTTATCGAAGTAACCTCAAGTGTAGACTTCCAGGTAGGAATCTTTTTCATGTCATGTTACTACCATGCTTGTAAAGACAGCATTTTTCTTCTTAATGAATAGCTTCCATATTATATTTATTTTCAAAAACTTGCAGATTCACCCTGACTGAAGTAGAAGATGACAATGAAGTGATTTAATGTAGACGAGATCAAAAGTTATCCCTGACTGCTTTACGGTCTCTAGCGAAACCTCTGACTTCTATAAATCTGCTAAGCGGTTACCGATAATGCCTCTCCTCGATCTAAATAAAGTGGTGTGAAACCGTTTCAAGGAACAGAAAATTTCTATGGGAAAGTTGTGAAGCTGCAAGGAATGATATTGGAAGTATTACATTTAATTTGTAATGGTAATAGGACTGAGTGGAGTCCAATTCGGTCTGTAATCATACGAGTGATAACAAAATCGGACGACCGCGCAGCGGGAGTCCGATTTGGTTATCACGAGTATGATTACAGACAGAATTGGACGACACGAAGTCTTATTACCAATTAATCATAAAAATTACAATTTCCGAGAAAAGAAGAATAGCAAAGTTATGAAATAAAGGGAAAATTTGCATTTAATGTCGCTCTGAAATCGACAACAGTCAAAATGGATTTGCTGGTTGCCAAGTGACGAGCGAAAAACAAGTCTTATGTCAGTCAAAAACGCAGCCATGCATGAAAACCGCTCAACTGCGCAGAACTTTGCGGAATTTGGTTAAAATTACGAACTCTTGCCAGGGCAGTTTTTCCAGCAAGATTCAAGGTTTTTAAGCTGAGTCAATAGACAGCTCACTTCAAGTTGTAAACATCAGAGCCAGTGTCAATTATGATTCTTCGTTTCCTTGGCTTTTTGGGATGGGGATTTTCTTAAGTTGCTGGTGTTTTTAAAACACACTGAACTGTTTATTGAAAATTTAAAATGGCGCCGAGAGATTTTTGTAGCCATGCTGTATTTGGACGACGGCAACGGGCATACCGGTGAATTCTGCCACATTCGCTAATGAAGAAACTTGGTTTGAACTGATTGGAACTGCTGGTCGAACATTCTCCTACAGCTGGTGGATTTGCTGAAGCTGCAGGCACCGAACTGTGCAAAGGGAATGTCGAAGAAATCGCAGATATCGAGCTGGATTGTACAGGCACGTATCCGCTAGCAATGAAAAACAATTCTCGTCCTTCACTGACAGTTAAATGCATTAATGTTTTTGGCTTTACAACGTTCTACCTATGCTGCCATCCATGATTTAGTTGCTCGAGCGATGTTTGTGGAGGCTGTGGTTTTACTATTATTTATTTCTGAAATTTCTCCGTCCGATACAAGGGGAAAACTTGGCTTGGTCTACTGTCATTGTTCCTGTATTTTGATTTTGTTGAACAAAATGAGGATTTTCGAGGGAGGAAATACTAGCGTACTGTGCAGTGGTATTACAGCCGGGTGGATGTTTACCTCCGTTTGCCGCGGTTGTTGCGAAGCGATAAACAATGCTGTGGATGGCTGAACTTCATCTGAACATGTTAACATATCCACAAAGGAACTCGTCTGGATAGTTCGCATGAACATTTGTGCCATAGGATAAAATAAATCACTTCTGTCTTCTAAAACATAATCATTGTTCAAGGGGACAGAATTCTCCATTTTGAAGAAAGCCCCAATTTAGGAGTTTGTACACTTGTTTCTATGGTGATTGAAACCAAGGTTGTGATTGGTTGATTTAAACCACAACTTTAAATGTGATTGGTTAATTTTAACTACATCTTTGAATGTGATTGGCTTATTGAACTGTCCGATAACAAACTGTCCGATAACAAGGTGTCCGATAACAAACTGTCCGATAACAGCTTGACAAGTGAATTAGTGGGAAATAGGAGTTTTTTAAACCAATCACAATCGAGGAAATTGTAATTTTTATGATTAAGTAAGATATCAGACATGTTTTCCCAGAGCAGAGTTTAATATTTAACCTGTGACAATTAATGGGTGAAGAACAAAGATTCATGCAAGTATAATTTGAAGAAAATTTGACTTACTATATCAATGTACTCGTAGTATTTCTTGCAGAATTTTGTCGTAATGAAGGTAAAATATTTTCTCAGTTCTAAGCACATGAAGGAAAAGCCACATATCAACATTTTGGTAACACTTCAAGTGAAACCAAAAACTCAATTTTGCATATTTTAATCAGTTGTGCATCGGCTAAGAATATCATGTAAATCCCACACCCTTAATAACATAGTTTGTATTAAATCTACGAGTGTCATTTGCAAATACATTTTGGAAATGGCATTATCATCACCTTATTTGTAAACTACTTTGCTTATCTGGAATGTCATTACCTGATTGCCCCAAAAATACCTTTTGAGATGAAAAGGTTTGTCTCAGCTCTCAATCACACTAATTTAATTTCGGAAAGAAGTAGCAAAAGTGTAGAGTCGGTTTACCCTATGACTTTGGATTGGCATTAGTTCAGAAGGAATAAGTTCTGAATTTTTCAAAGTAAAGGGAGAAAACCAAGAGTTTAACAATATGAGATGAAAGGAATCTTTCAGTAAGGAAGGTCTGGCTTTAAATACTTTTACAGACAAGAATTCTGGGAAGCCATTTCAAGTTGTGACACCAGCTCCTTTTCTTGGAGTGATCATAACAATTATAATTTCTTCAAATGTGTTGGGGCATAAACTGCTGTATTTTGCAATAATTCAATCTGCAAAGAAGTAATTGGACAGTTGGCTGTAATCAGACAACTCTAATCGGGCAGTTACGTGAACCAATCATTCTAGGTGTTTTCAACTAAATCTACCAGTCACAACATAGATTACAAATGGAGAACTGAGTAACTAATTCAAGTGAGTGACTGTAAAATTGAGGTTTGTCTCCAGTTGCTATTTTTCAAATGAAACTTTTACTCTTGGGGAATTTTAATGGTTATGATAATTGGCAATAGAGTATTGTGCCATCAATGTATGATCTGCAATCACTCTAGTGATTATCAAATCGGAATCCCACTTTGCAAAAACCAAATTGGACTACACTCACTACAAGAACCATCAGTAATAATGAAAAAAAAAAATCCATTAAACTGATTTTCATTCAAGAACACTCTAGCAATCAAATTAAAAATAACTGGTTAGTTAATTGCAAATCCAGCTAGTATGAACATTCTTCAATACCAAGAGCACATTCTTATGACATTTATTTAATGTTATCTACAGAGTTCTTTTTGGAGAAGCTAAAACATGTTGACAGTCATTTAAATAACACATCTGTAGCAAAGTGCAGAACCATGATATTGTTTTGGAGAAATTTGTTTTGACTTCTCTCTATATATTAAAAAATACAACCTACTTTGATGAACAAAATAATGGTAAATAATAAAAAAAAAAAGGTTGTTTCCCAGAAGTGGTGCCATTGGCTCTGGTTGCTCCAATATGATTCCCCTCCCTCGCTTGAACTGTGTAAATACATCTGGCACAGCCACTGAATGTTTGTTTCTGGTCGCCAGTAAAAACTTTTAGTCGCCAAAATATGCAAATTAATTAGTTAGTTAATAATAATTAACTAATAAATATATATAAAGTAATAATAAGTAATTATTAAAGTGCTATCCCTAAGCCACTTTTAATACATCAGATCTTTAACAACTAAATGATAATGGTTTCAAAATGTCAACACGGATGACCTCAGCACAATGCACATGGGATGCAAGACTATAGTTATAGTACAAATACCAAATATCAAATTTTTACTTCGGTATCTTCATGTTAGCTAGGATTTCTCTGACTCAACTCACTTAAAATGTGTACCAGAAGAAACAGACAGTAATAGTAATAGGGACAATAACAGTTTCTTCGCACAAACATATAAAGGTAAGGTTGGCCCCGGGAGGCTGGATGTTAAATCTACGCGCCAAAAAAGCGCGAGTATGTGCGAATTTACCGCCATTTTTCCCGGGAGAAAATTTGATCTTCAAAAAATGAAAAAAAAAAACAACAATAACACTTCACAAAACACAGAAATACTGTGGATCTTAATTCATATCTACAGAGCAAAAAGATAAGTGTAGATGGCACAGATTATATAATACAGACTGCAGCAACTAGATGATGGAAAGTGTTGGCCAACATCATCACTGGCGGTATTTACTTTCTTGATCAAAACTTTAAGTAAACTTTTATTTTATTTTTTTTTTATCCAATGTTGAAAGAGTTCTTGAATGACAAAAACGAAAACTTTAGCTGGATTAACGACAACAGAAGTGTTCATGCTTGAATTGTTGTTAGTAATATTACAAACAATTCAAGCGTTAAAGGATGCGACTTGAATGAGAAATAATAATAAGCTTGAATATTGTTTAGTGTCGATGAAAACTGTGTTATTTTACAAGACATAAAACACATCCAGGTTCTAATTTGATCTCACAATAATTATATCTTTACAATTACGAAGTCGCTTTCCATTGCAGTATTTAACATTTATGTTTATGGCACAAGACGTACAAGACGTACTTCTCAAAATTAATACACTGTAGATCCGGTCACTGTTGGCGTTCCAAATTTCCAATCAATTTCAAAGCTTTTACACTTTCTCGTCTTTTTTTGATTGCGTGCATTGTCTCACGTTCACAGGTAAAATTGTCACGTCCTAATGTTCACTCAAGTGGAACGAAGTTCGTCGCATACGAAATTAGCATACTGTTAATTCGTTCTTTCTCGTGATGCCTCGTTGGCTTCTTGGCATTTAACGGTTGAAACTTTATTCTATTTTTGTCTCAGTTTCAGTAGATTAAAATGGCGAATGAAGTTAAATTTAGCAAGTGAATTCATAACGCTCACAGCATTTTTTTAGGGGTCCGGATTTTTATCAGGTTGATTTTAGTCGCCGGGCTGGCGACTTCCACTTCAAGTTAGTCGCCAGCTTCAAATTAAAATTCTAGTCGCCATGGCGACTAAAATGGTCGCAACTTGGAGGGTTGTACTGGTAACTTGCCTTGTTTGCAAAGACTAAAGATGGCTACATGTGTGTAGAACACAACTTGCCACTTGGGTAACCTATCATTATTGCGTTAACCTAGGTGCAGATCAATGGAAACCTCAAAATTTATTCGCTGTTCACAGGAAAATTTAGAGCTAGGTCAGGCATTCCCCCTTGCCAATCTGAGTGGCCTACAGAAACCTTGACATGACATTATTAGACAACACTTATGTGCGAATGCATACTGTACAACATTTAAGTAGAATGCAAACATTTACATTTTTTCATTTTCTAAAGGGACAAAGTAAGAACCTACAATTTTATTTTTCAACCCAAAATAACAGTAATAACAGTAATAACAGACTAATATTTTACTGAAAAATGGTGAATGTTGATTTTGGTTGCCACCTCAGGAAGGTGGAGCAAGATAATTTCCAGGTCAACTGAATAATTGTTTGTTGGTGACTAGCAGGGAGATGAGTCCTTCCAACCAGAAAGATGGGGCTGTCTTCCCTTTGATTGAGTCGTAGCCCGTGCAGGCGTAATGGTTTCATTGTGCATATCATCTTAGTCTGCATCATAATCTTGTCTTTCATCAAATGAGAGATGTACAAATTATAGTAAAATGGCACATCTGTATCCATCCTCTTGGAAAATTCTCTACAAGTTATAAAATGATATTGATTAAAGACAAATTGTATATAAAGCACCTCAAGGTTTACAGAAATATAATCCAACTTAGTCCAGTCCCTGAACTCTCCTTTCTTCCCGCCGCCTATAGGGGCTGAACCCGGGCGGGCGAAAGAAGAGTCCAGGATAACTTGCATGCGCATGCTCAGAACGAACCAATAAAAAATCACCAGGTCCCAACCACGCTGCTTGCGTCAATGTGTCGCGCAATGCCTTTTTCAGCTCGCGCTCTAAAAAAAAAAAAAAAAAAAAACATTTTCTCTAATGTTGATATTGTGGTAAAAAACAAACGCAAAATGGAAATATGGTTTATCGTGCTCTGTACTCTTATCGACAACGAGTACGCTTCATTACTCTTTTCCCAAACATTTTTTTCGTATTGTTTCTGCATGTTGAGCGAGTTTGCAAAAGTTTTTTGAAAGGAAAGTCTGACGCGTGCATAATGCAGCGCGTGCACTTTCAAGTCCGAGTCGTTTTCAATTATCAACAAATCTTGGCAAAGATTTCTTACGTTATCTTTGATTTTATTGTGGTAAAAACAAATCGACTGTGGTTTACCGTGGCACTGGTGAAATTCCACTGATGTGGGATTAATTGACATGTTTTTAACCAATCTGAATGCAGATATTGTTATTCAGAAAATCGCGCCACAAGCGAAATCTGGAAAGTTCTTCCAAATATGGTTTTTCCCCCGATTTAGGGGGGAAAAATGGCGGCGTTCTGAGCATGTACATGGAAGTTATCCTGGACTCTTCTTTCGCCCGCCCAGGTTCGCCCCTATAAGCGGCGGGAAGAAAGGAGAGTTCAGGAACTGGACTAAATCCACCTATGAAAGAAAACCATACATGTACCTTACAAGTAAACTATTAAAAAATGTGTAATAACTTGAAAGTTCTTGCAACTGGAATGAATCTGGGTTAGACTAAAAAAAATATTGCAGGAAGGTGCAAAGATATCCTATTTGGGTGTCAATTGGTAATCTGTGTGATTGATATAAGCTTCAGAATATAATAATATTAGAATGTTGTTGCTTAATGGCAAAATAAGCCTTTATAAGAAAAGGGTGTCCCAAAAAACAGATTATAAATAAGCTATTTTGAGGTCTATTTAAGGGTCATGAAATCCCCAACCAAGATACAGTCCATCTAAATATTACGAAATAGACGAAATAGAAAATATAAAACCTGAGAGAAAAAAAAAAAAAAAAAAAAACAGGAAAACATGGACATGAAATATTACGTGACTGACATTTGCAGGGGAGGCGCGGTGGCCTCATGGTTAGTGTGCACAACTCCGGAGCAAACTGTCTGGGTGTGAGCCCTGGTCGGGGGCATTGTGTTGTATTCTTGGGCAAGAGACTTTACTCTCACAGTGCCTCTCTCCACCCAGGTGTATAAATGGGTACCGGTGAATTGTTGGGAAACTTAACAAATTGCGGGGGAGTGACCTGTGATGGCCTAGCATCCCGTCCAGGGGAAGTAGAAATACTTCTAACGGCTTCATGCTACAGAAACCGGGATAAGCTCCGGTAGCTATGGGCCAGCCCTGGCTCCAAAGCTTCACTTTTGACATTTGCAGACTGCGGACTGTAGACGTTTAAAGTAAATCTCACATTTCCCATTGCCATTCTCGAAAGCTAACTGTAAACAGGCTAACCTGAGTGCTATTCAGGCTAACCTGACTGAAATTCAGGCTAGCCAGAGCGCTCTTTAGGCCTAAATGCGCATGTAATCTGCAGTCTGCCCTCTGCAAATGTCAGACACCATGAAAGTTCATGATAAGCTTAATTGAATCTCAACCATGAAACCGAGGATAACTCAATGAACAAGTAAAATAACAAGTACCTTATCCCATAGTCTTCACCCTTTTCCCTGAAAAGCTTATGTACGTCGAACAGGACTCTTCATTGTGATCGCGAATCCTTTCTCTGTAGGCTTGTTTGGCGAATAATTTGCCCCGTCACAACATGTGGAGGTTTTTCTGATCCATCCATCAGAATTGCAATCTGAAATAAAATATAATAATAATTAAAATTCAACAGCATTTTGTGGAAGACCGAGAAAAATATTAATAATTTACCACCGCTGGATTAGATACGATCGCTAAAACCGTCGCTTATAGAGCGAAAGTTAACATTTTCCCTGGTGGAATTGGCTGACCTTCCCGGAAATTCACACCATGCGAGCATGCGCGAGAAAGCGAAAAAAAGCTAAACTTTACGGTGGCAGAAATCATAGATATCGCAAGGTTCCTCGAGGTTCTAGGTTCAAATCACATCCAGTGATTTCCAAAGATACTATTCCTAAAGTCTGTTTGAAAGTAGGTAATTAGAATAACGCTCACTTACCGGAATTGTTCGGGCTAATTCGTCCATTACACCATTTGCAAGTAAAATGAGTTCCGCAAAATTAACCTAACACGGGTCCAAAACATTATTGTTAGCACAATAAATTCGATTAGCACAAGAAATAAACATTAAAGATTTAAAACCGAGGAAGAAACCAACCTTTGAAGACCTTGCCGCTCTTTAACTTGGCAACCAAAAACTTGCATCGACAACCTTTGAGCTCCCTCGAGTTTCCGGTAATCGCTTAAATTCTCGCGCAAAGCATCTTGGGAACCGTCACTCGCTTTTCCTTTTAGCAGACACCTCAAAAACATCAACAAGCGGCTGTCATCCTGTTAACAAGGGCACACTGCTACGCTACTCGCCATCTATCACAAAATGAATAGTTAGTAGCGTAGCCAACCAGAGAACAGCATTCGTGATAGATCGCTACTAGATTTATACCAGTAATCAAGATAATAGCTGCCTTCGCTTCTTCACTTATCATTTTTACCCATTGGAATCTAAAACACGTCTTTCTTTCTTTTTTTTTTTTTGCTAATGGGGCGTACTGAGATATTAATCGACACAGGAATTATATTTTTTTTTTTTATATACCGAAATAAAAGATGCAATTTCTTTTTACAACTGGATGGAGCCTCGTAGCAATGAAACATTTCCAGTGACTTATTGTATGTAAACATAGTTAATAAAGCGGAATAGTTAGGAAGCCGAGCAAACATCAAAGGAGCAAATAAAGATGCCAAGATTTAGGCATTTATATTTTAGAAGACAGTAGTGATTTATTTTATCCTATGGCGCAAATGTTTATGAAAGCTATCTAGACGTGTTCCTTAGTGGACATGTTGACATGTTCAGATGAAGTTCAGCCCTCCACAGCATTCTCAGTTTTTCTCGCCTCGCAACAACCGCGGCAAACGGAGGTAAACATCCACGCAACTGTAACACCACTGTACAGTACGCTAGTATTTGCTCCCTCGAAAGACCTCATTTTGTTCAACAAAATCAAAATACAATGGCAGTAGACCAAGCTAAGTTGCCCCCCTTGTATCGGACGGAGAAATTTAAGAAATAAACAATAGTAAAACCGCAGCCTCCAAAAACATCGCTCGGGCGACTAAATTGTGGATGACAGCATAGGTAGAACGTTGTAAAACCACAAACATTAATGCATTAAACTGTCAGTGAAAGACGACAATTATGTCACATTACTAGCGGACACGTGCCTGTACAATCCAGCTCGATATCTGCCATTTCTTCAACATTCCCTTTACACAGTTCGGTGCCTGCAGCTTCAGCAAATCCACCAGCTGTAGGAGAACGTTCGACCAGCAGTTGCAATCAGTTCAAAACTCTCCTTTCTTCTTCACCTGCAAGGTCACTTGAAAAAAAAATATAATAATAATAATACTTTAATACACCTATCAATGTCACTCGCCTAAAATACAGGCGGGTTGGGCTGCTGGGAGTTGACTGAAATCAAACCTGATCAGAAATTAAATTAACGTGTCTGTTGGAAAACGAAGGTATACTGAACGACAACGAACAACGACAACTCGTTTTCTGCTTTGTTAGAACGCAGAAGCCTGATCTACAGTCTAACCACGAAGTTGAGGTACTTACTGTACATATATTCATTTTCTTATAACCGCGCGGTTAGCTTACGATTAAATCGATGGGAATCTGTTTTCCGTTCTTTACAGTACAGCTACATTCTTTGCATAACAAGTTGTGAGAAATGCTCAGTCGGGACGATGGACAATACTCTACCACTGCCGTTAATATTTTGCATGGGATTTCGAGAAACTTGAAGGAGCGCAGTCATGGCATTTTGTGTTATTTTGACCATTTCCAAAAATACCTTTAAGGTGAATCGAAAGAAGCCAGAAAATTGTAGTCTACTATGACAGGACAACATCAAAGAGATAATGATAAACCATAAAGGGACAATGATGACCACAGAATACCAGCTATCAACATGAAATCATATTTCGGCAAAGCTGCTCAAGATTCAAAACCACTAATAAGCTCCTTTGAAAGAACTTTTCGTTACTTTGCACGTCATTTTGATTAACCGACAAATGAATGTCGGGCGACTTACGATATGTGGTGTCAAAATGACACAGGAATTAGTTTGGTGCATGTCTCGAATCAGTTCACAAGAGCAAACTTGCCGTGCAAAGAATGTGCATGGGCCGCCGGACACGCGAGGTCAGAAAACTAATATATATATTTTTTTCTGTTTTACTGATCTTAATCTGTCAGAGCAGGATATTTGAAGTTGTTGGGTTAATGTTTTAGAGTGTGATGGGATTATTTTGGAAAGTCTCTACATTAACTAGCCTTGATGCTTCAAGAAAAGCGCCGGTTTAGATAGAAAACAATGAATTAGCGTTTGATGGCTATAATCTTGAGGAATGCTTCACTGTTCAACTAGAAAGAGATACTCAGAGCATATGTATCGTTCTCAGCTATGTAAACACAGAAATGGAGAGGTTTTAACCTCGATTTTTAAATGAAACTACCTAACCTTTCAGCTTAAAATGCCTCATTGGGAGACTTTGAGGTCAGTGGTTATAGGCAATAGAAAGTTAAATTCACAACAACAAACACAAAAACAACTGTTTCCAGTTGACATATTAGTAGTCATAGTAATTCATGATGGTCGGTTCATGTGGGCTTTTTTCTGCCGGAAGGTTCTTAAATTTAATTTTGGCTCACAGAGGACAAGTTTATATTTTAATTGGAATAAATTTGTCTTTATATTTTTTTTACCACTATAAAGGTATTTTTGACTTTTCTTGAAAGTATGATAACGTGACTGACACCTATCTTTACTAACAACACGAAAAATTTGAAAAGCAGAGTTTAAAGCGAAACAGGTTTTTTTGTCATAGAAAAACTACATGTACAGTAAAAAAAAACTCCATCTCAATGGGATAAAATGACGTAGAGTAATTTCTCGCTACACGACCTTGTATGGTCAAACATTAGAGGAATTTAAACGCAACGGAGAAAAGACAAAGCTACATGAAATCAAAATCATAGTTTTTTTGGATTTAGCATATGTGGTGCTATGACCCGTATTTCGTCACGAATTGCATTTTTATCAAGTCATAATAGGGATCTTTAGATCGGAGGACGAGGACGACTACGAGTACGAGTTTTCCATACTGAGCATGCGCATAAGGTTTTGAGGCCGACATTTTTCGAAGTGCGCGTGCTCAGAACAGAAAACTCGTACTCGTAGTCGTCCTCGTCCTCCGATCTAAAGGTCCCTAATAACGTAATTTGTCACTATTACGTGTCTTAGCACCGCATATGCTAAATCAAAAACGAAATTTTGATTTTATGCAGCTTTGTCTTTTGTCCGTTGCGAATATACAGTCAAGTGGCGGTAACTTTAAATTTCTTTAATTACCTGTAACTTGACGCCATTTTACCCCATTCTGATGGGGTTTTTACCAGAACTGATACAATTTAATGCAAATAAACTATTATCAGATTTTTGCTACTTCAGTCGTGAATTTTCTTTTAAATGCCAAATTTGGACATCATATATGACGTCACAATAGCGGTCAAATGGGATGAAATAAACACCCATAAATAGGTAATTTATCAACCTTCTTGTCTGCGTTTCGTTACATTCGAAACATTCTACTCCGGCCTTATACCTAGAACTCTTAGGTTTGGAGGGAACAAAAGAAAAACCCGTGCAACAGACAATCGTGATTGGACCGAGTGGAGCACAATTCGTTTAAGTAATCGCATGGGCCCCCTCAAGCTTCGTGACGCGGGCAATTTGGTGAAAAGGTCATGCATCAATATGCGCGCAAAAAAATAACAAGGATAGAACATATGGCCATTACTAAAGTGGTGTCTCGATTTAATTAATGATCTTAATCGTTCGGAGACGCCCATTTTTGTTTTGATGGATTATCTTCCCCGCCAATTTTCTACGTTTGGCGAACACATGAAGGTAATCTCATTAAAAAAAGTTTGGTTTTTTTTGCAAAATGTACCATCGTATTTCGTTAATATTTTTAGTTCTTCGTTAATCTGTGCGGTGGGTTGAAATGGTTCAGTTGAAGGGTTAAGTTTTGTGAAAACGGTACTATAATTTGGAATATTAATTAGTTTCGCAACAGATCCTCTTCTTCAAAATATGACTGAGGCCGTTTGCTCCGATGACTGACCTATAAACCCTGTAGACCATGATGAGTTGCGTGCGCCAATTTTCAAAATGACGGTAGTATTCCACAAGACTTTTTCTGTGAAACAAAGTCGGTGAGCCTCATGTTTTTGGTACAAGTAACTCATTATCTTACTGCGGTGAAAATTTAAAATATTATATATTTATATTGCTGGGGAATTTTTCGCACGAACGTCCTTAAGCGCGTGCATGAGGATTTAAACAAAAGTAACACTAAAGTACCCCCTTTGAAGGCGGGAAAGGAAGAAAAAAAATATGTGAAACTACTGAAGGGCCATAAATGGGTTTTCTCGACATAAATTACGATGTAGACGCAAACATCTCGTATATGGTGTAGTATAACATAACCTTCATGTTTTAATATTTATCCGCGCCTGTGCCTAAAACCTACTAAAATTTTATGAAAGGCCTTGATGGTGATTGTGACCGAAGCAGTTTTTTGTCTAAAAAGGCTGTTAAGTCCAAACCTCCTTCACCCTTCCGTTTCTTTTGTTTTAGCTCGATGAGTTATTGATGAGTTAGAGAAAGATATTTTCAAAAACTACAGAGAATCTGGATGGGGAATGCTCTAATGAACCAAAGCACCTTGTAAAATGTTAATTTTTTAAAACCATCTCAAACAAAAAATATAATACATCGGTTCAAATTACAGCTAGTCATGCCTTGTACGTCAAATTTTCGGAAATAACATCTTTGTAGCTTGATTAGAAACTAGTGTACTAAAGTTAAATGGGCTAACGATGTAAGCAATATTTCTAGAGGTAAGCGAAACTGAAACAAGGGTTTTGTGGTAAGGAGGTGAGTAACCTCTTCCCTTTCAAATAGGGTCGCAGAAAATAGTAACATCCACAATCAATGGGATTAAGAAAAACGACTAGTAGAACTTCAAATTAATAAACAAATATCTTTTTTGTCTTTCTTCCGTAAAAACGCCTACTTTTAAGGATTTCCTTCACGTTGAAAATATTTTATGCTTTAATTCCCAGAACATGACAGACCACGACACCATCAGATTGTCTCTGGTCATACTGTATGTGATAACAATGATCGTAGCTTTGGCTGGTAACACATTGCTGATCTACATCGTGTTCAGGAAACCTGGAACACGAAACCTGACAAGTTTCCTATTTGTTAACATGGCGGTGGCTGACTTGATGGTTGCTGTGTTTCAGATGCCCGTTAGCATTACTCACTTTTATGTCTTTGAAAGCTCTGAATTCATTGGGACTTTTAACTGCAAGGTCCTTTACTATGCTGTCTATGTCTCGACGATCGCCTCCATTTTCTGCCTCACCGTAATGGCATTTGATCGATACTTTGCCGTGGTGCACCCTTTCAGGCGGAGCATTTGGTTCAGGAAGCCTAAGATCATTACTCCAATTATTTGGATCTCATCCATGGCCTTGATGTCGATCGTACCATTTGCCTTCAAACTTGACCGAGGCAAATGTCGGATCGAGATGTCTCTAACGTTACCCTTTTATGCTTACGTTTTTGCTGTCGGCTTCCTACTGCCCCTCGCTGTCATCTCAGTTCTGTACACCCTCGTTGCTCGAAAACTGTGGCTCCACGAAGTGCCTCTGGATCATAACATTAGTGAAAATCAACGAGAACAGGAAATCCCCAAGAAAAAAGTGATCCGAATGCTTATCATTGTTGTGGTGGTGTTTGCAGTCTGTTGGCTTCAGTGCACGTGTATCAGATGGACAAAGGCGTGAGTGTCGAGAGTGGTGGTGCGGCGAATTGGGATCCTTATGTAATTATCTATATTTGCTACTGGTTCAGCCAGGCTAACAGTGCTATAAACCCGTGGTTGTATATTGGTCTGAACGGAAAAGATTAAAGCAGCTTTCAAAAACATGATCCGATACCGCCACGAGGTACTCGCTGATCGAAGAAAACTTACCTTAACCACTAGCAGAAGTAGCAGAGCGAATTCCGCAAAGACCTCCTTGTTGGAAACCAGGTTGTAAGATAACTGTTCGTTATTCACTCGAAGCAATGTCCACAAGGAACTCTTTGGTAAAAGCCAAAACGAAAATACAATTTGTTTTTCAACCGAAGCGTGTTCTAAAAAGAACTTGGGCTGGAAGGGAAAATGTAAATTATAATTTGTCCTTGATCCAAAGTGAGTTCTTCCAAGAACTCCTAGCTGAAAGCCAATTTGTTGTAAGCTTCCGTGCTATTTCATAGCTATCGATACTCACCATGACAGGGTGTTGATTAACGATAGAAGTACTTTAGAAAATCATGCCTCAGAACAAGTGGTGGTACTTCTGGCATGAAATGCACTCTTACTTCGTTTACTTATGTTCATTTCAGTAGTCTAATTAGTGTCATTTGCAAAGTATTTCATTAATCCCAGTTGACAGATAGAGGGATGTTACTCTTACAACCAATTTGGGTAAAATCCTCGCTGAACCTTGTCATGCAATCAGAAGTAAAGTCTAAACCAAGCATGACACGCTCGCACACCTTTTCCCATATTTTATGCCGGCTACATGTGTTGGCTTTGCACTTGAGTTAGTTCACTTGAGGGTTTACTCTAGTTTTGTTGTTTTACGACACTTGAGGAAAAATTAGAAAACGTCTCAGTCCGTGTATCATATAGCTCGTTTACCAAAGCTTTGGCTTTATTAGTTAAATGTCGTGAAAATAGTAGAATAGTCTTTACAAGGACAAGTCTGATTAATGAACAGGTGACGGTTGTTAGATATGTGATCTTAATTAACATAGATCTTGTAATTTTATATCTCTATTTTCTCCTTGATTTTGGTATCGATCGAGAATGTAAATCAAATAATCGAGACACTGCGTACTATAGTTTCAAACAATTCATAATCGTCAAAATACCTCGCTATAAATTTATTTTCAATTGTCTTTTGCTGGTTGGATATGTGGTCACAATATACTGGCCTTTATGTCTGAAAAATTACGTTTTGTCTATAAGTAATGATGTTGTGATGTACATAACGAATTAAAAATAAAAGAAGGCATGGTTTATCCCTAAGATAACCACCAACATTTCTGATTCCAGCTGGGACTGTGCTTCGGTGCGCCCATGCAATTTTAATACATAACGAGTTAAAAATAAAAGCGGCATGGTTTAACCATAAGATAACCACCAACATTTCTTATTCCAGCTGGGACTATGCTCCGGTGCACTCGATCATGCAGTTTTAATACGTGTTGATAATGGATATTAAAAAAAGGTAAATAAATTTACTGTGTCTGCGGGTTCAAGAGGCGTTTCACTTACGTTCTGCCAAACTAGCTGCAAACACATCCGTCTCTTAAAGGTGATATGGAAATATGACCTAAAGGTGGCTCTGAACCCTAACTACAGAACTTTGTTTTAGACTTTCCCAAATGTTGAGCCTCAATGCTTAGCAAAATTTGACAATATAGGTCCCCATAGCTGTAATTTAGGGTGTTGTTAGCAGGTAATACTGTTGCTATGGTAACAAATCGTGTAACGAAAATGATATCAACGTGTTCACCAATGTTTAGGCAGTATGTTGATATTATGATTTTAGCGTTAAGTGATAAATGAGATATTCCTTGGGAGTAGGATTTTTAAACTTTTTCCCTGAATTGCCCTGTTGCGTTGCGGGTTGCGTGACAACATCCTGGAAAAGAAGCTCCAAGATATGCAGCACTGATTTATATGTAAATTTTAGGATGGGGAAAAACAGAACTAAAATATTTCCTTGCAAATATAGGGTTTTAATGTTTTTGTGTGGGCTTGCGCGAAGTGTAAAGCCACATTATGGTGTCACCGATTTATTTATTTATTTATTTATTTATTTATTTATTTATTTATTTATTTATTTATTTATTTATTTATTTGTTTGTCTACGAGAGTCGAGCGCCGCGTGGTCTAGTGTCTGCGGCGTACTAGTACACTTGGTTGTAAGCTTGGGTTTGAGTAATTTTTTTTTTTTCAGGTGATCGTATCACGAGTTAGTTCTCCTGGCACAAGCCAACAGACACAGACCCAGCTTGTGTTATAAGTACAGATTGTGCAAGAGCGTTTACGCTCTTACACTGGTTGAATTTTCGTGAAGGGTTGTAATGTTTTGGTTTTCACTTTATCCAGTACCGCGTAAATTTGCGCTGACTCAAAATAAGAACATTAGACTACGAGTAGTCGATTTTTTTTCCTGATAATCCTCCGCGCGCGGAACTCAAAATGTATTATGCAAACTAGGGAAAGAAACGAGGAAGGGATGGGGATCGACCGCATGTTCCAGTAATTTCGAATTCTGGCGCACCAAGAAAATAACTCAGTAATTTCTAGGGGGCTAGGAAAAGAAAGAGACTGGTCGCAGTCTATAAGAACATATGGTTTGTACATACAAGTTTAGGTCGATAAGCATGTTCCACACGCGATAGGTCAAGGGTTTGGTATCGGATAAACTTGTGCAAACAGGAGCTGCTCCAAAAAAATTGATGACAGCTTACCTTTAATTAAAACAACAATTAATTTCCGATGAAGTACTTAGCGTTGAGACATAGTGTCCCTAAAGATAACAAGGTGTTCATTTCAAGGAGAAAACATACTGTTTGTTGTTTCTAGTGTTTGCGTACGTTCTTGGTTTACTTTAATTAGTCATTACGTTTCAATTTATTCCTGGAAGAGTTTACAATTCTGAAATCGTATTATTTCACGTTGAGGAAGGAAGAAAGGTTTATTTAAAATATTGAAGGTAAAACATTTATTTTCAGTAATGTAATGCCTTTTAAACGCTGACGTGTAGCATTCTTTTGGATAAACAATACCTCAATTATTTCATGGCGTGCTATGTTGCGCACGGGTTAAAAACAATCCATATAAAGGAATGATTTTAAAAACGCTCCAGAGGATTTTCTTTTAATCCAAGAAACGGAAACACAAATACTACCTTTCCGTAAATGTTTCTCTTTGGGAAAACATGAAAAGCATACACAAATAGGATTTGAACTCTTAACCCCTCGCGTGACGGGAGAAATAATCCCTCGAGTTTGGACTCGAGTTCGAGTTCGAGTTGAAGATCGAGTTAGGCTTCGAGTTGGTTTTCGAGTTGGTTTTCGAGTTGAAGATCGAGTTAGACTTCGATGGGAAATAAATCGACAAGAGGTGAAGGGGAAGATAAGCAAAGACCAAACAAAAGGAACCAACCAAATTAGCTTTTCTGGCTTTGTAGCTCGGCAGCAGTCAAATGTAATTTGTTTTTACTTAAGTTGACTAAAGTTAAAGAAAAAGTTATAAGAAATATATTGGAACAAAACATTTATTCTTCTTTATTTTCCAAAATACAGGTACAGTGTGACAAACAACCAGTCGTCCACTTAAACCAAAAGCTTAAAAATTAATTGTATCTATTCACATTGTTAATGTTTTCAAAGTCACTGAATCATTTAATCTTGCAGTCTCGAGTACTGTCATCAACGAGTGTTGATGACAGTAAAACTTAAAAAATTGATCCGGAATTAATTATTACAACAGAACGAGCCAACAGAAACAAAACCTGTCTACATAAAAACATATCTAAGACATGTGTAGAAAATTCTTTTCTACACATGTGAAAATGTCTTTTCTTTTGGTCTACTGACAAATCTTTCCAAACTTTGCTCGAAGGAGTCGCCACGTGATTACGAAAAGCTAGAGTTTTGACCCAATTTAAATGTAAAACAAAACAGAATTCGTACTAGTGCAACCCCCTCCCTATAGATAACCCTAACTACAAATCTAAACTTACCAGAACAGCAGAACTTTTTCCTGTCATTTCCTAACCACGCACACTGCCAACGGCATCAGTGCAATTAATACCCATCGAAAAAATCTTTTCCTTCCGAGACTCTTATCAGTAAGGCTACGTAATTTTTTTTTTTTAATTCAAAAAGACAGAAAAAACTGATCCCGATGGTCTGAACATCCTATAAGATACAGACTGTTCCCTTTTATGTTATCTGATTATTTTTTAATATAAGCTCATCTTTAATTTACACTGTGTTTTCGGAACATAATATTATCACGAAAATATGCTACATATGCTCGAAATACGCTTATTGTACCTGAAGAAGCCTGGCTTGGTCAACCGAAATATCGATTTACCTTCAAAAAAATCATCTTACCTTGAGTCGCTTTTCGCTTTTGTATTCCCCATAATATGAAACCGATTAGATCACATAAACCAGCAGGATCATGGTTCCGGTAGTTCACTGTAATTTCTGACCGTTTTGCCTACCCGTGAAGATGCAGGTCTGTGCTGTGCACCTCGGACTTACGCATAAGCAATTGAGCCACTTCCTACAGTCTCTTCTAAATTACCCTTTTGATCCATAATGAAAGGAAGACTTACATTGTATCACCTCATGCATCTTTCTCTGGCGACGAAGTTATCTCTATGATTGTTTCTGTTGTTTCCTCGCTGAAAAAGGGTATGCTTCAGCGTTAATTTGCATTCGAAAATAAATTTTGCAACTGCAAGTCTTCATAAATTAAATTAAACCTACCGTTCCATTGCAACGAGAACATAAAATTCATGTATTCGAGCCAACGTGTAATGTTCTTTTTATTATATGGAGACTAAATATTGAAACCAATTCAACAAAAGCAAAAGGCGGGAATCGTGACGTCATTGAACGATACGACACTCACAAAGGTGACATACAGAAAATACGCCACTCGGGTCCTGGATGAAGTGGCGTATGGAATCTACGAGTGGTTTAGTTCCCAGTAAAACACTCTCATCCATATAATAAATAAATTTACTTCCTAAGTGAGAATAATATGGAAGTTGCTTGTGCTTCATTAGAACCCTAAAAGATACTACTTAAAATGAAAGAAGTGCGATCACCAACCACTACTCAAGAAAGGATACCGCCGCGCGCCCATCCACTAGAAAACCTGATTTGTTTTGCAAACACCTATCCATTAGATAGTAATTTATCATTTGAACAACTAGCGTTATTTCCATTTTTTGACCAACTGGGTCCTGTTCTAGTTTGGAGTATTCTAAATCGTGAAATTTGCTCCAACGAGGATATAGGCTCTGACAAGAGAGATCTGTCCTGCCCTCCTATTATCTAAAAAGTGAAGCTTTGGAGCCGACTGGTTCATAGCAGCCCGAGGATATCCTCGTTCCTGTAGAATGAAACGGCTAGAAATATTTCTTCTCCCGCTGGATGGGATGCTAGTCCATCACAGATCACTCCCCTGCAATTTGTCAGGCTTCCCCAACAGTTTTCTTTAAAATTCAAACATCTACTAAACGTGTACGTGAATCAATTTTTTGTAATCGAATCTACATACAGGAAAATCTGTAGGATTCCAATTATATTTTAAAAATCGACTCGTAAGTACCCCGGTCCCAGAGGCGTTTCTTGATTTTTCTCTGCATGAGAGGAGAGAACCAGAGCCGCGAAGAGGCAAGAAAAACCTCTGGGACCAGGGTAAATCGTAAGCCACACATGTCCGCACCGCCGACCTATTTTTTTCTTTGACAACTTATGTTGAATTGTCTTGTTGAGTTACGAGTTGCTTGACAACAACCGTGCATGTGCCGAGAGATCATGGGGCTAGATTAAAGGATGTCCCCGGTAGGGGCATACGTTACTACTGCAGAGTGAATTGCTTTCGCGTCATTAAATTCTTTGACTCGCTAGGGAAGGAGCGTTTTTCTTTTTTTCTTTTCTTTTTCAATGTATCTCCGAACCCTGTTCTCTTTTGTCCTGTCCGCAGAGCTCTGGGTGGTTGTTTTGCAGTTTTGTTTTTGAGTGACCTCACCTTTACTAGTGCAGAAAGAGGTTTAAATTTTGCTCCTTGTAAATTGGTCATGATCAGGACGATCTCAAAACATGATTTTATTAAAGCGGCTGTGGGCCTTTGTTCATAGCCATTTAATTCCAGCAGTGTTGTTGTTGTTGTTTTTTTTTTTTTTTCATGTTTTTTTCTGACATTGTGTTGGGGCCAGGTAAACAAGCTTCACTGAGCATGAGGATATGCAGCATTGATTTATATGTAAATGGGGGGAGCGGAATAAAAACAGGAAGAGTACGTGGTTATAACGACCCATCAAAATTAACCAAAAAACAAGAACCACAACGTGGAACTTACCGGGGCCAGTAGGACACGGGATTGCATAAATATAGTTACCTTTGGCACTCACCCCCCCCCCCCCCCCCCCTCTTCTGTGGAGGCTAATACTGACGTAACTCACAATCACAGACAAAAAACTCTCTAAGTTTTCTGTCTGCCCAGCAGTACGTATACACATGATGGTTGCTATTAATATGTAATTGATGTGATACAGATCTAAAGAAACAATCACCTGCACCGCCAACATCTATTTAATTGATTGTAAACCAAGTTCACCTAATCTTATAGAGGAAATAGGAGAGGTCAACTGCATTGTTGAGCTGTGATTTT
>JAHPZR010014592.1:5000-7500 GCA_019787425.1 Platygyra sinensis | reverse complement strand
TTTAATTTTTCTCGGCATTTTCTTGTGTACACCCATTTAAGCGGCAGCCCTATTTGATATCGTTACATATCGTTACAATTTGTAGCAGACAAAATTAGCACAAATAAATATCACACCACACTTGTAGCTGACTGTAAGAACAGCTGAGTTGCAAGAATCCAGACTTTTCGCGCCATTTCAAGATCACTGATTTGCCTTTGCTGAAAAGGAGAAATAAGAAAAGAAAGCAAAAGAGATCTTATACTCTTTTCACTTTCCTTTCAGTAATAACTAGTTTTCAAGGGAAATAACATCGAAAGAGCCATTTTCTCATACCGCTATATCGTGGACGGGGAATTATTAGAGAGTTTAAGCATGACGTTTACGGCAGACGACGAACGGCAAACTTCACCTCTGATTTTCTATTCTTTTCTTGTAATCCTTAAATAAGGCCCTGTTTACAAGCAGCTAGGGTAACCCTACTGCTAGGGTTACCCTGGCACTCACAAATTTCTTCTTATTTTGAACGACGCGTTTACAAGGCATCTAGGGTTACCCTAGCACTAGGGCAACTCGCCTACCCGGGACAACTCCATTTTGGCTTCAAAAAGCAAAATATGATTACAATAGCGACACAATCAGCGAATTATGACCCAGAAAATATTTTTGCTTTGGAAATAAATTATTTTCCAGTTTTGTTATCTGTTCGTGCTTTACTTACAAGGTCACCGAAGCGTAACAAGCGTAAAGTTGTCTCGGGCAGTAGGGTTAACCGTACCTGTAAATTTTGCTTCTAAACCCTGGCTATCTCATAACCCTCTTGCTAGGGTTACCCTAGCAGTAGGGTTACCCTACCTCCTTGTAAACAGGGACTAAATCATACAAAAATAGAAAAGTCTCTCTTACTTTTGCTAGAAAAACAAATATTTTGATTCTACTGTACAGCTAGAGAGCCGTAAAAGTCATGCTTAATTAACCTCTCTATTATGATCTTTTTGTATCGCTAGCTTAAATACTAGAAAGGCGGGAATGGTTGGGAATACAAACTAATGCTCTAAACTTTTGCCCAATAAACAGTCCGGGAGATTGCCAGTTTTGGAAGAAGCGATGACGTCACGATTCCATTGCTTCGCCCGAAAATCGCAAAAAATAAACGCAAGAAAATATGGGCCCTCAAAAAGGCTTGAGAATTTCAAAGCTTCATTATCGAACGTTCCTTTGGCGAGAGTTGGGAACTTTTGGAAGAGCGAACCGATACAATCTTTATCATTTTGGAAGGGCCTTCGAAGAAGCCGCCGCCATTTTAATCGCCATCGAGTGTAAGTACATGTTGTTATGTGCCTTTTTCAATAGCTTGCCGAATTTTTTCGATATTTCGAATTTTCGTCGAAACTACAATAAGTTAGTGTTGTGTCGCCAAAGTTTTATCGGTGGCAACAAGCTAGTAAAAATGGCAACCACGTATTGAAAATTGCCGTCGTGAGAAATGGTTTCGGACAGAAAACGACTGGAATTTTGTTTTTCTTTTTTTTTAAACAATAATTTTATTTTCACAAAACGGTTACAGATTCACTGAAATTACATAACAGAAACAGTCTACACATTTCAATCCACTTACTGTAATACCATCTACCAACAAAACGACTGGAAATTTACACATAATTTAGCGCGGGTACTTCGGGTCTTTCTTCGAATTCACACGATATTTCGTAGTAGTCTTGTTTAGAAGGAGAGTCTGTTATTCTGTGATAGCTGAATCATTTAAGCAGATTTATGAATTTTTTTTTCGGCGTGAGAAGGCTGAAGTGCAAGCAGGTTTGATAAGGGGAACATGTATCATACACATGCACTGACAAAGATAACCCTTCCCTCTCCCTACCACCTTGCTTACACTACAGATAGTTAAAATATTTCCAGGGTAATGTTTATATTTGAATAGTTCATTGATTTCTTTATTAACTCACAGCAAAATCATTCCCTTAAATATGAGGTGTAAAGGAAAACATCTTCACAGTCTCTGTTAAATTAAGGACTTGTTGAAATGAAATAAATGTCGTGATCAATACATGATTTGTTTAAATTGCCATGTTTAGTGATAACAGATACTATTATCTTAATTTTGTTGTCTTTTTTTGGTTCAAGAGCCTTTCAAAACTCAAAGAAATATTAAAATTTAATAAACAGTGGTTTACACTTTTTTTTTCTAAATCTCACCTTGCATACGGCAGCTGCGCCCGCAGTACGAGCGGCAGTCAAAAGTTAGCTGTCCTACCGAAACGACACGATAATAGCCTTTCTCTTCGCAATTAACAAAACTAAAGACAGTGATTAACTTGCTGTGGCCCCTACTAGTAGTTAACTTGAGAATTCCGGGTTTAATTTGACGAGGAAAAGCATATTTTGTTCAAAATAACACAACTGTTGGCCTACCTGATGACACTCGACGAACTACGAGCAAGGTGCCATGCCGAACGCCGGCGGTCCATTTTTGGCGCCAAATTAACAGTTTGGAGGCACAAAA
>JAHPZR010014592.1:0-2500 GCA_019787425.1 Platygyra sinensis | reverse complement strand
TCAAGTGGGTTTTCAATACCGACCGCGAATTTAAAGCAGTTTCCTGGACTTTACAAATCAAAAAAAGGGTAATATACGGTATTAAATCCAAGTTTAATTCAAATGTTTGAACCACGAGTAAAGCCACGGTCGATAAATTGACTGCAAAAGCCGTCGGCAAAAACTCAAACTTCCGCGCGTGCAGAATTAATTTGAACATGCCGTCACTGTCACGAGCGAACATTTTTTGCCTTTTAAATCGTTTTTTTGTGCCTCATTTTGAATGAAAATTTATTGTTATTGAACTTGTTGTCGCGTTTCTTTCATTTGGCTACCTTTCTTTGGCAAATTTAGGTATTTAAAGTTAACAGTATTTTTGCATCGTGGATTTCTGCATATTTAATTTACAGCTACCTCCGCGGCCGTGTTTGTTTACTTTATTCGCGTCATTCAAGTACAAGTTTTTAGTTTTATTCAGCTGCTAAAAAACACCTGAGAAAAGAACTAAGTGGGCACTAATTTAGCACAGTTGAAATACGATTTATCACAAAATAATTATCTATTTTTGTCGTCGTTTTTATTTGCAACTTTCATCTTTCTTTCACTACGCTGTATTATTTGTCGCAGACGAAGAAATTTTCGGAAATATTCTTGTTTAAATATGTTTTTTCGCTTTTATTTTCCAGTATTTTCTCTAACGTTAGCTATGCGCTATAGTAAATGAATTGAAATTTTGTTGTTTTGTTGTTTTCGGTGTCGTTTCGTCCTCCAAAGTCAGTAATTATTAATCTCTTGAAATCTGATCTTATACATGGCTTTGGTTACTGGGCATATGGTTTATTACTCTCCTTACGCTGACTCTGAAATATATCAAAAAAATTCCAGGGAATTCGGGGTAGGCTGAGAGCCATTACGTCACAACCAGATTTTAAATTTGAATCCGAGCAAGCAGAACAAGTCGATTTCATTTTATAGAAGTAAAAGTCTATTTGTGGCAAGTTTAAGTGGAGGCGTTCATGCAGCCTATAAACAATAACTTTAAATGGCACCGTTGAACTGCAAATACTCAGGCCCTGTCCAGACTATGCTGGAGAAATTTGAAAAGAATGTTAATCACTCCAAAAACACATCAAATGTTTTCTGTCCACACTTTGTCGGAGAAATTTGAAAATGCAACATTGGATTTATGTTTGAAGAAATCGTGACCTCATCGTTTTGGAAAAACTCCATCTTCAAAATGTTTTCCATCAACATTAAAACGGAAAGCCCGCGTTTTTAAATTCCTCGGGTTTGAACAGTGTGTTCGTTTGAAGAACCCCCGTTTTCATGGGAAATTATTGTGGACGGAAGACCTAACCCTAGAAATAAAGCTGCATTTTCAAATATCTCAAGCGTAGTGTGGACGAGGCCTCAGTATAGTTGTTTATCAGGTGTTACAAGTCAAACCTGAAGATCAGACTTACTAAAATTATGCACTGGTCGGTGATCAGATCAAATATCCGGTTCTTGCGGACAGACTGGGCGGTGGTTTCCACTGGAATGCTAGCAGCCTCAAGCCAAGAGTCTCTGTTCCCCTTGACTAGCATTCGCGAAGCAATGCGACCCTGGAGAGATCCCATTTAAAGTCCGAAAATATCAGACTTCCGGGACGTTTAAATTGTGCCTAGCTCATAAACACGTGGCTCAATCAGTTGCAAATCGCTCATGTTTTTCTCTAGCATGTGAGAGCACCTGTTTGATGCTCTCGCAGGCTAGTTTTTTTCCAGCCATTTTCATTGTTTGAAAGCCAGTGAAACTTAAGGCTGCAATAGAACTAGATACTCTTTCCTGCGGATACTATAGGCAACTTGTTCATTCTATAGTCTTCGTTATTGGCATACCTACATTGGTTACGTGAGCTGGAAGTCTTTTCCTCTCTGTTTGCTTAATTTTCTCCAACTTCCCTTGACAAAGGAAAATAACCTTCGTTTCCTCGTCACCTTGTTGCAACTTGGAATGAAAATATTGCCTAGACTTTGCATTTCGCTGAACGTTTACATCGGAAACTTCCACCAAAAATGTCTTGATCATGGCCTTGTGCAATCCTTATAAGCACAAGATGACAATGCCAGTTTGCAACAAAACTTAAAACTAGTTTCTGTTTATCTCCTTTGATAAAGAGATAATGATTAATGTTTCCATTACGACAGTATTTGCCTTGATTTTTTCAATGTTTCCAATGTTGACTTTTCAACCACATTTGCTGCCAACTATTTCTTGGTGAACCAGAAACAAAAATGAAAAATGTTTAAAACATGACATCGTCCACCCTTGTCAAATGTATAAGCATGGTCGATTCAATTGTAATGCCTTCTTATCCAACTATTCCTTTTTTTTTCTTTGGTACGTTATGAGTGAACACTGAACCACTGCTCGTACTCTAAACATGAAAAAGCCAGATAATGTTAAACATAATCCAAAAAATATTTAAATTCGTTTGTTCACTTCACGAGTTTGCTCACAGAGCACTTTGATTTAACTT
>JAHPZR010014590.1:0-19687 GCA_019787425.1 Platygyra sinensis | reverse complement strand
CCCCCCCCCCCCCGCCTCGTCACCTCCCACCCGCCACCCCCCAGCAAGGGACCTGACCCCAAAAAAATCCTGGAGAGGCAGTGATCGTGAAAAAAATTCCTGTAAGCAAGCTGAAGGAGTCCCACCCATCCCCCATCACTTTTCTAATAGTCCGTCCCTAAAGTTATGATGAGCACCCCGTTCTTTTTATATGGGAGTACCCCCGGGTATCAGTTTTTTTTTTACCAAATTCAAGGTTTTCCACAGTTTCAGCTCCCCTTAGCCATGTTGTGAAAGTGTGAGTTGCGTAGTCAAATTGAATGCGTTATCGTGTGCCGTTTCTTAAAAAACTATCTCCCTTGACCCTTTCAGTGCCAAGGACGTACTTGTAGATTTTACTCGTCAAATGGAAACCCCTTGGCACTAAAGCCGCGGGTTAAGGAATCGTGAAGGGAGCAAATCTCACGCCTTGTTAAACAAACCAGCTCTATACAGGCGAAGTTTCCATTCGGAATCCGCTTCGACAAACGTGTATGTGGTTTTTTTAACAGCCGTTTAAATGATCAGAAACGTCTTCAGTGAGCAGTTCTTTTATGGTACAAGCCGCCTGGTGTTTATACCGACCAAATACACCGCACTCTTTCTTGGCATTCAATAGAAATGACGACCGCAATGCAGGGTCTGTCGGATTATGCCGGCATTTTAAATTTTGAGCATAATACTAATATCTGGAGCATCAGGCATAATGCTGGCATAATACTTATATTTTTGCAGCATAATGCCGTTGCTTCTGAAAACTGTGAGAAGTGTATCCAAGTCTCGCCAGCAACTCGTTGATAAAAGTGGGAATATGTTAGGAAATACAACATGTTAGCGTGGTCTCGTTTTTAAGGAATTATCTAAAGAGTTTTCTCTACAAATACACATTTGATCTGTTATTTATATACCTGCCATTTTGCCTGATATTTTCTCTCCGTATTATTTTTTGAAGCTATGTATTTCTCAGTTCGATATTTAATATCAACCATCTCTTGAAAAAGCATCAGTCAAAATTAGGACTTTTGGCATAATGCAGACTTGACCAGATATGAAATTTTGCAAGGATTATGAATTAATTCAGTAGGAACTTGATACCTCAGACTCGTACCTAATGCGTTTTCGATGCTGTTCGTTTTTGGCTCATCAAATGCAGGTTCATTGGAGAAAGACATTTAGTAAGCCTTTCATTGCCTCACAATTTCCGATCTTTCACTTGCTCATGAAATTTTTAACTGAATAATTATTGTGTAACATTTCTTTTGTAAGTGAAAGACTAAGAATGTTTCACGGGTGACACTCGAAAGCATTATATACTTTATTTTTTCGAGCATCATCCGAAAGACCCTACCGCAATGTGATCGGAAATTGGGGTGAAACTTGAGGCATGAAATTTGATGCAAATTACAGCTGTAAGACGTCACAAGTGACGCACTCTGTCACGCAATCAATCGTTTCAGTTGAGCATTGTTTTTTAGAGTGTGTGCACCTGACGTCCTCAAATTCTCAAATCCAAAACTAAAAAGCCACTAAAGGTTTTATCCTCATCAGGCATAAGAGGTACCAAATTTATTGCTGTTTACAATTTTCCAGCTCAATAGCATCCTTCGTTTGGAAACCAGCGCATTTTGAATTTCGAAGTTATGGCGGTGCGTGACATAACCCTACGATCGCGTTTGTCGAAAAATATACACTTATCTCGTGATTTTTAGCCATTTTAGGAGTTTAAGTATCAGGAAAAGTACTTTTGTAAATATTTTTTGGTTCGGTTCCGATAATCAGTCCACTAAATAGCCAAAGTAAGTTTCAGATGTTTACACTATTTACTGGCCGCCATGTTGGAGGACTAAAGAGGCCCTCCAACATGGCGACTCCATACTAAGCTCTGTAATTTTGTGCGGCACATTTCGACGAATATCTCAACTTTGGGAGAACGCACACACCTTAAACTTGGATAACTGTCTTCTTTATTTGTCGTTTACAATATCTCAATATTTTTGACTTCATTCAATGCACGGTTTTTGATTTCATTTTTTATTGCGTGACACTGCACACACTCTATTCCAAGCTGGTGTTTTACTAACAAGCTAGAGGGCAAAAGATTTTCAGCTGGTGTCCATTACATGGGAAAGATAGGTAATATAAGATTTCGTTCTGGAGAAAAAAATGTGTTCAATGTTTGAACAGAACACGCGGCTGGATAGTAAAACAAGTCGGTGTTAAAATTCTTGACGAATGCGAAGCTCGCCGAGTGGCTCGATAACATCTTTTCAGCAAAATTATTATGGTGTTGGAAATACAACAAAATGAAGATTGGCTGCCAAACGAGCTACGTCGTTCAACCTTGAAGTCAGTGTGGCCTTCTACGAAAACATCTCACTTCGGTGCGAGTACGACCAGCAGGTTTGTATGATAACTTATAACGGTTGCAGCTTTCCTTCCCACTAGCTATGCCAACTACAATGGGCGACAAAAGTGTTGAGACACTTAGCAGTAAAATTCGATTTTTCTGCCTCTTGGAAACATCCCCCCCCCCCTTTCCCCCACAACAATGTTGATTTTTCTATTTCTTCGATTGCACAGACCACAACGCCTACACAACATTGAATTGGGGGGCCGGGGGTATAAGAGATTTAACGCTAGATGCAAATAAAATAGAACAAATGTTTAAGAATCGAAAATCGTCTTTTCCTAAAAGTGTCTCAACTACTTTTGTCGCCCATTGTAGCTAAAAGCAGCTTAAATACTAGCAAAATAACGAAATTGGAGTTGAAAAATGTTTCATAACGATGTTTTGCTTCTCTTTGAGTAACGTTTTATTTATTTCTACTCCATTCTGACGGCACTTCCTTGTCAAGCTCATTTGCATATTGTACCAAACAAACATAAGTTTGATACAAAGTGATGGGAAAGTGAGCTTTTCCTACAGAGTCCTTTACAGAATTTTTACTGTTTAAAATGAAAGATTATTTCTTTGGCAAGCTTTAGAAAGCTTCGAATTCGATTGAAAAAACGCCGCATCTCTATAAACAACGACTTTTGAGACCCTACTGTTTAGATATGACTTGACTAAGGGGAGTTGAAATTTAGCTCCTGGCCAAATGATATAAGCCACAGATGTTTAGTCAGCGTTGTTTTATTGTTAGAGACTAGAACTATGTTATGTAGAAATATCATGCCATTTCTCAGGAGCACCCGACGATCAAGTTAAGCAAAAAAGCCTCTGAGGGATATTTCTGGGCTCCTTGTAATGTCTAAAGACTGTTTAAGGAGTTGTTTTAATCAGCTAGGAAAATTTGATCTGTTCGGATTTCTTAGCTAAAGATTGAAGTGCCCGAAAATTTTAGGGAATGAACTCTTCATTTCCGAATTTGCTAGCTGAACGTTACCTTCGAAGAACTTCTCTACGAACTTTATTCTTACCCGAAAATGCTAGGCGACCTTTTTTAGATCCAGAAATTTCAAAAATATCCCTTCCGAAAATCTAAAGGACTGTTTTTCCCTGCATTTCTCTGGTTGCGAATCTTTTAGGTGATGTTTTAGTAAGAAATCAGTAGCTTTTTGGCAATGCATTATCCGAAAGTCTTAGAACGGGTAGACTCTCCCGGACAGATATTTCATCGAAGTTTCTCGTTGGGTGCCCCTGATTTCTCGTTGTTTCTAGCTTGCAACAAGTGATCAAACTTGTTAAAGGGGCTTAGTCACGGCATCTTGAGTTATTTTGAACATCGAAAAAATAACCCTTAAATTGAAGGAAACCTAAAAATAACACTTTATAAAGATAGAAAAACATCAAAGAGATATATAATAATAAACCATAAAAGAACAAGGATGGTTAAGGATGGAGAAGATTGACACGGATTGCAAACAACGAATTTGAAAAGTTTTGCTAAGCTTTTCAAACGTGACTGACCCCCTTTAATGTATATTTTTACTCCAAATTTGAGCACTTTGTCATTGTCTTATAGTTTGATTGACATATCTCGTAAACAATAGACAGTTAAACCAAACGGTTCCACGCGGTTAAAGGGGCATTGTCACGCTATTTGGCAACTTTATAAAAAGCTAGAAGGTGCCTTCGCATCAATCGAATTCCAAAACTAATGATCTAGTTTTGTTATTGAAGACTATTTGAGGGTATTGAAACTGTTTCCTGTCGCCTGTCGCTACGGATGGCATGGATTGAAATGGATTGAAATTTGAAAAAATTGGCCAAATGTTTCCAAGTTTTGATGCCACATGTTGGAAAAATCCTCAACAACTTTATTATGGTTAGCCCTCTCTGATAAAATTCATTTGATATCTTCGTCGTAGCTTTACAGAAGCTTTTTGTTTATGATTAAAGCCTTAAAGTAATGATTTTAGCACAGAATGTAATTTTCTGATATAGCTGTGTGTTTGCATAAAAAACCGGAAAAAGCGGGAAATGACGTCATCACCGATACGCCTTTCCGTTCTCGCGTGTAGTTTCGTGTGAATATGTTCCACTAAAACACGCCTGGTAATTGTAAAACAAGAATTTCAAATTTAAAAAAAGAAAAAAAATGGACGTAATGGCAAAGGGTTTTATATTATTGCCCCCGCAGGGTTTTGGCCCAGAGGCCAAAACCCGAGGAGGCATTATAGTCTCCCCCGCGTATACGTATAAAGAATGTGTGAAATATTGGTGTAGTATGCGAATCAATCCCGATTTGAAGAAACTAGGCGCGCACGGTGGTCCCGGTTAATTTTTCAGTCAGCTCGCAAGGCAATGCTACATGGGTAATTCTTGCAACCACGAACACGAGGAGGAGAGGATCTTGCCAAAATATATTTTAGGGCTGGTATCTGTCATCACAGTGATTTGTTCACATCTTGAATTCAAAGGTCATTCGGCAGTACCAGACTGAACTGTTTGGTACAGAAGTTGATTTGTCGGACACAAATCAGCAACGGGGTCGACAAACTCGACCCAAACACCACACGTATAAAGATCGCGTTTATTTGGATTGCTTATTTTTAGTGAGTAATCTTACGTGGCGTAGAGCCCATGTGATGGCTGGGTTGACTGGAAGGGATTCAGATGTAAAACTAAATGTTTTGCAGCGTTTTCTTTGAGGACAAAAAGCATGACTCTAATTTGCATATATGGCGACTGTAAAGCAATACTTCTGTTTACATCTCGGAAAATAAATCTCGACTTCTGTTCTGCTTTCGAGATACGGTAGAGTCCTCGTATATCCAGACAAATGGTTTGTTTCAGTATCAAACTAGAATAACAGAGTGGTTTGATATTTTTTGCAGAATGCACTTCGTGAGAGTATTATATATGTAAAGAGTATCATGTGATAGAATGAGTTAAACAGAATGTTAAGTCTTTCGATCATATTTATGATAAGATTCCGAAGTTACTTGAACAGTATGAGTGATATAGTTTACAAAAATATAAAATTTCAGTTCATACAATAAATAATAGTTTCCCTTAACGCAGTGGAATTTTTATATGAATTTTATATCCTTGACGGGTGAAATAGAAGCGGGGGCAGATTTAGTGTGAACTATTACTAGTTGATAACCTTACTGTATTACAACTTGTAGTGATCGAATATTGATTATGATTTATATTTTCTCTCGCGCTTTGTTCCTCAGAGCTCACAGTTTTCCGAGAGCGTAAAACTTTCGCTTCTCGGAACAGATAACGTCCGCGGACAAATATCCGAGCATGTTTTCGCGCCAAGTGGAGGCTTTTGTTTACTTAATTTTGCCTTTTTACTTAACTCGGCCCAAATGTTAAGCCATTTTTTTCACTTACTGTTATCCACTAATAACAACAATTTCGCTACAATCCTCATAATTTTCTGTCGAAGAAATGTACTTTAACAGAAACACCGTTATCTTGCTGTTTTTCGCGCTACTTATATCGCGAAAATTCACTATTTCGCGGGTTTCAATTTTCGCGATTCTCGGCAAAAGCTACACCCACTGCGTAGATTTAATTTCGCGGTTTTCCGCTGCTCTTTTATCCCCTAAACCCTAATCTATGGACCCCGTTTCACTGCAAGTAGTCTACAAATGAAAATTTGATGGCTGTACCAAAGAGGTTCTGGCAGATTTTCGTACGTGTTGAAATTATCTATGAATCGGGCGAGGAACAGTGCTATAAACTAGTTGAAAACAATACCACAAAGACTGTACATCTTCATGAATAGAGATTGAACAATTCAGTGTCAATAACGAAACCGGGACTCGGAACACACTCACAAATCTGCTTCTTGTTTTCTTAAATCTCTGGAATTAAATTTTGCGTGTTAAATTTTTGCTCTCTTTTTTTCATTAGTATTAACTTTTGCGATTTTTCCAAAACACGAAAACCGTGAAATTTAGAACGCTCGAAAGTTAGTAAGATTACGTTTAGCAGCCATCTTGGCTGTGCGAGCAACATTCGTTTGTCTAGCTCGTTTCATCTACCCATTCAGCCCCAGCAATTAAATTCGTCCTTGGTAATTGAAAACACAGCTACCAAAATTGTTTTTTTACCGACTCAAGACTTTTCACATTGTAATACGAAATGCAATTATTCTTATTCATAAGAAAATACCGTAAACCTCTGTTATACTTATCAAACTTCTGTAAATGATTGCTTTTGCCATCAAGTCAAAGAGAGTACTGAAACTCAAAAAACATTCGTAAAACAGTAATATATATTTCGTTTTTCATAAGTCTGGTAACAGCTGGAAAGACATTAATTTCAAATCAAAGAAATTTAATATCGTCGATATCAAATGAACAGACTTCACTGCTCCAGTTATGAATAGATGTTTTAATTTCAAATGAAAAAAGAGTTCCAACCAAATAATGTAATCTTAAAGAAACATAAACAGTGTTCGAAAATTTATCTTTTAAATTTTATGTAGCTGGAGCAGCTGGGCCATTTCACTATGTTTAGACTAGTGTAAATTTGTTAAAATGTTCTGAAAAGAGACCGTCCCTTTTTAATGGTTATAAAATTAAATATACTCACCAGTTCCTTCACTGGAGTCAACATTTTTATCTACTGAAGTCTTCATAGCTAAAAATCTCATTTAGCGTGCCACTGATTTGACGCAAGATATTTCAATAGACTTTCAAACCTTTCAAACCGACATTCAGAAAGGTAAATGGAAAACATCACTGTTTGATCAAAGCCAGAGAGTAGTTTTGGAAAACATATTTGGTGTAGATTCGTTGCCTTCCATTAAAATGTCAACGCCATTAAAATGTCAACATAATAAAATGACTCGACTAACTCTCTCTTTAGGTAAACATGCATACTTTAATTTTCATTTTGTTTCCGTTAAAAGCATTTTTCATGAACGCCGGAAAGTTCTTAACGTTTTTCTAGGTGGATATCACATCTGATGACAGGCTCTGAATTCTCACGGTATGTTTGTGAGCTGCGTTTTTTCTGTAACCTGGCTATGTTGCCCAAAATTTATGATACCCAATCCATTTACAGACCTTTTACAGATCAGTTTTTTTGTACCAAGCCAATTAAAAACGCTGACCCAGTTGGACCTGCGGACAAATCTTAGCCATCAAGACATTAAAAGAACATAATCTTTATTACTTAGCTTACATGGTATTGTAATAGCTAGACAGATTAAAGTAAACCTTGTCGATATTTATTGAAATTGATTTATTGTACTTTGGCACTCTTTGGCTTCAGTCGCTGAGACGTTTATAAGGCCGGACAAACACATCATTATTGTTCTGTTTTTAAACACGTAATATAACTGGCGCAGTTTAAGTCCTAGTTGATTATATACGAACACCAGGCGAGTTACTTACATTGCAGGTAATCCTTTCTTGTTTCTTATCATTCAGTTCATATTCGTCTTGAACCCGCAGTTTCTTGTTTGCTGAAGGCAAATTCAGGATTGCAAAAAGCTAAGGGAAGAGGATTTGTCTTAAATCACCCCGAGTGGTGCCGTGTTTCCATTTTATATGAACCTCGGCGTCATGATAATTTCTGAATGCAGCCTGTTATCTGAGTCTTTCATCTATATGGAATCAACAAACAAAACACAACTCATATCAGGTCATATAATCTACGAAACTACTCGTTTTGAGCTTTCGGTAACCGACGGCTGAAGTATCCATTCTCGCGGATTACATCAAATCTATATCATTATTATGGTTATACAATCTATAATCGCAATCCCGTCTGTTTTACAGTGCAGTATATAACCTTTTTTTTTAAAAAAAAAATGTTCCTTTTCTGCCCTCTGGCTGTCTAAGGCTCACAGAATGGAACTTCAAGTTTCAAAACTCATTCCCGCCGGGGAAACTAGAACTAAAATCTCAGTACTCGGTGAAGTTCCAAACGGCAATGCGATAATGGATTCTAGCGCGTGAGAAATGAGCACTGGAAAAAAACACTGGAGCACTTACAGAGGATTAATTTGGCTTAATTTATTTCGGCCGGCCTCTGCGTAATTGGATAGCCTAGAAAAATGGCAGGTTTCCTTTTCGCCGTTTTCATTGCCTCGGCTGCATGAAACAGCACTGAGCCGAATGACATCTGATTGTTTCCGCCGGCATTTTAGCAATATAACTGTATCCAGAACTAAACCGAAAAAAAAAACAACTTTGCAAAGTTTCGTGTATTGTGATCTCGGCATTAAGCATCGTTATAGTAAGTACGAGTTGATCACTGACTTGTGCAGAAGCATTCTTTTATATTCGCTGTTAAATATCACTTTGAAAAGATGGTAATTTCCATCAAACAGCCTGTAACTCACTTTTAGTACATGTATTTTGCAGCATTTACAAGTAAACGTAACGTATAATCGCGCATACGTGCCCTCGACGCCACCCCTCTAACCTTACCCCCCGCCCCCCCCCCCCCCCCCCCAAGGTGTAAAGCAAAACAAGAATAGTTCACAATTTGTTCAGATAAAGTTTTCAAAATACATTATAGGGCGGATGCATCATACTGAACGTTCTGGATCCTTCTTTATCATGTTAAGCCAACCAACTTCAACAAAGTTGTTTTGACTAAAGTAAAGTAATCAATTTGAATCCAGCTATAAAACTGATTAAGAGATATTTGGGGGGGTTGACCTCGTGTTAACATAGCTCACGGCGTGAGTCCATTAAACATTCTTTAAGCGGTGTGTTTTGTTGATTTGTTATTAGTTCAAAGAATCCCGGTCCATTTGAGGGAATTAACTGATATCACAAAAGTTAAATGGCTTTGTCGCTCATTGAGGATTGAAACGTTTTGCTGCTCGCAGTAAATAGACTTGAACGTTCTTCTCTTAGAGGTATGCTGTACTTTTGTCATCTTGTTTTGGTTTTTAACCCTCTCATGCATGAATCATAACTTTTTTCAATCTTATTCATCATCATTTGATCATTTTTGCGTGGTTTCGATTGTCTGGAATTCAGCGCTGTCCATAAAATCGGTTGTTTAGGGGAAGGAAAATGGAAGAAGCTAACCTATGGATATGATAACACTACTCATTGTTAATCTGCTGTATTTTATCGTAAAATGGTGATATACATCAATAGTATTTGCCGTTTGGCAAATCATGAATTTTGTCGCAAACTTATCATGCTGCCTATGTTCCATTTTAAGTCTTCAGACGATAGTCTACCTTTAGTTTATTCTCATTGCTGCAATATAATGCTGTTGTTTAGTTTCTGAATTGTTTCCGTGTCCTAATCTTCAGTCTGAGTTTTTTTTGCACTGATATACCGTGATCATACTCTGTGGTTTAACAATAAACATCCATTAAGTTTTGATCTTGCTGTTGACGTCGGTGACACGAACCACTTGGACTGCTTTCAAGTGCTTGAGGACATACGAATTCCTAACGAATTAGCTTAGAGGAAAGCCCGAAGGATGACTAATTATAGGAAAACATTTTAGACAATAATCAAACCCATGGACATACCTGGCCTTGAATGCTCAAACTGATTGTTTTGGCTTTTCTCAGAATGGCTTTTGAAAAAGTTCTTGTATACAGTCATCAAAAGAATTTAAAAGTTTTGAAAATTAACCTTGTAACCGGGCCTTGCATAACAAATGAAGCCCTTATTTTTTAGGCTTCTTCTTTCCAATTGCTTAAATTGGAAAATGAACTGCGATGATCATTCTTCACTTTCATTTACAACCGTAATTCAAATATGAACTATTTCATATATACTTCACATCATTTCACTCCTCACGGGAGATATGAACTCCATAATTTGACCTCGTTCCCAATGTGAGGCTTCATAGTCAGTTAGAGCATCGCACCGGTATCGCGGAGGTCACGGGTTCGAATCCCGTTGAAGCCCTGATTTTTTCAGGCTTCTTCTTTCAAATTGCTTAAATTGGAAAATAAATTGTGATGGTGATGATCATTCTTCACTTTTATCTACAACCGCAGTTCAAATATGGATTATTTCATGGATACTTCACATCAAATGTTTTTTCGTAACAAAGTCAGTAATTCTGTGAGCTTATAAGGTCAATATTTCGTAAGCACTAAATTTTCGTCGTTTTTTTTTCCAAAACAAAACTGATTTGTGATTTCGTCGTCAAAATCAAGAATATTGACAGATGAAGGCGAGCTGAAGCGTAAACAAAACTTGCATGACATGTTCTGTTTTTATTTCGCAAAATCAAATTCCTTCAGTCATAGATCGATTGACCAGCCCACAGTTATGGTTTGTTCGAGGAATTTACAGCCATTTTACTCGCGATTTGTTTCAAAGCCAGTTGGGAGCCCGTGAGGTGTTTTAATAGGGGAGAAATGATGACTTTTCGGTGTAGGCTCTGAGCGAACGAACTCAACAATTCAAGGTAAAATATCGCAACATTGTTGCACACTTCATATTGTACACGTTTAGTCAGCCGTCGGCAACAGTAACTTTCAACTTGCCCAACATGTTGTACGAAACAGTGTCGTGGGCACGCCTTCATGCGGTAAAACGTAGTTCGAACGGCCTCCCACAAGTCGAAAACTTGGGTCTATTTGGGTTGACTTGGGTTGGCTTGAGCTAATTTTGGTCGAGATCAAATTTGCACTCAAGTCAACGCAAGTTTTTCACCGTTCGGTCACCCAACCCAAGCTAAGTCAACGCAAGTTGATAGAAGTCCATTAACCTGTTATATATTTCCGCCTTGAAATGGGTTTTAATACGACTCGCGTGTACTTATGCTACTTTCCTGATTTTACGATCGCAAAATATTTCATTGTGCCAAGATTTCTGCAATGAGGTTTGAAGTACAGTAGCAATTATGTCAAACTAAAACTGAATAAAACTTTAAACTGTATCTTGGCCTAACTGCAGCCCTGCAGCTAAAAGCATTAATCCAGGTTATATGTGTTCATTAATTATCGACTACATTGTATTGGCTGTCACATAAAAAAAAGTACTTTAAGCCAGAGATGATTTATTTTTTTAGCTTAAACAAAGGACTACTTTCCTGTCGGTTTCTACTTCACCGAAATAAATGGGTTATCATTTATAGGCTGAATTGTTTATTACCAGTTAAAAAACGAGCTGCAATAGAGCTGACGTATTGCCTTATGAGTATTGCGGCATTTTCTTAAGTTCTAGAGTATTAAATAATTTAGCCCACAAAGAGTTCTAGCATTTATATTATCAGCGTATTTTGAGTGCGGTTCTCTCAAGGCTTTTGTTTATCATTTTGCCATGTATCGGAAAAAGGTGAGTTTAGGATGCACGCAAGCACGAAAGAAAACAAAAAAGGTTATCCAGTTTATTTGATCTGTTCTCAGAATCTCTATATTTTCCAATCAGCAGTAGCCGTGATTTGGGAGCCAAACAACTAAGTTATATTATGTCATTAATACGGAACGAAAACTGAAACAAATCGTGATAGAAACAAGAGCATATATTAAATCGACGTATCTGTCGGTTTTAGCTCCCGGGATGGTCGTAACATTTTAATTACATAATCTCCTGCGTGTTGCTATGTTTTCATCAAAGATAGGTTCCATTAGCTTCATGTTGAATCAATTAAACATTTACCTGCCGGCACCTTAAAAGTCTAAATTCTAACCCATTATACCCTGCTCAATAATACATGAAAATTCTAGCTCTCTAAATTATAATAATAGAAGCTCAAGGCAATATACCTGTGCTACCTGTTAGCCTAGAAAGATATGTCTCGGGGCTACTATCACCAATTTACAGTTCAGCGTTAAAATTCCCTAATAAGTTTGCAGCGTTTTCCACTCAGTTACATCAAAGACCCCAAACTTCGCTCGGAGCAGTTAACTTCGAATTTATGCCACACTGAGTTTTTTCAATAGAAATTTGACACCGTTTTTGCTTCCCCATATCAGACCATGTGTAGATACTCTTGGGAATTCTAGCCTTCAAATTTTTAAATACAGTCGCGTGTATATGAGAGAATAATTTTTAGATGGATAAAAGAACAGTTCTAGATCCTAGAATATACTTGGTCTGTAATCGAAAACAATCCGGCCAAGCTAAATAGCTCTCTATTCTGCATAAAAGCTAGAAACAAAGCAATTCAGTTAATGATTTACATAAGACTAGGCATGACTGGGCATTTGCAATGGGAAAACATCACTATTACAAAAGTGAATTTTTGTGAACAAGCTATCGTGACTAACCTAAGTAATGTTTATGGGCCCCGTGCAGAGCAAGAATCAAAACATTACGTTGATGATGGCATTCTGTTCAAACATATGCCGCTTTGTTGCAAGCGTCACCAATTCAATTCCGCCGCTCCGTATCAATGCTTTGGCCTTGAAACATAGCACTAGTTGTTGAGCTATATTCAGGTATGGTACGACTCATTGTTAAAAATTGCAAGTTCTCTTGAATTTCAAATAGTCGCGAACAAGTCTTGTTTGATAACGTATTGTTTCAACCCTGAAACAACCAATTGAACGCAGAGTATTCAAGTACTGTCAGTTGAGAATTCTGCGAACTAAATATCAATTTAAATCGTATTTGCACTCTATTCCCACCTTTCAAATAGTAAAAATCGACCGGTTTCTGCCGGAGAAAGCTTTGTTTCAATGAACTGCATAATAGCTCAGTGAAGTATGCTTTAAGTGAAATTCAAAAATTTACCAGCCGTGACTCTTTAGTCCCAGTGTATCATTTATTTAACCCGCATCACACATCACAAGTACTTTCGCCTATTATATCAACAGCGTTTAAAAGTTGGTTATTAAATCATCAATGTTGCCTTTAAAATTTCCAATCCTTCGATCATGCTTACCTTTTGGAAAATTTTTTCATTTAACTGGCGGGGCATTTGAACGTCAATTTATATTAGACCCGGGATTTGGAAATTTTAAAATCCAAAACCGCGGGCAGGATGTTTAAGTTTTAGATAGCCTGCTCTCTCATGGACTGTAAGTAAGAAGACTTTTGTACCGTCAACTGTTTCCAGTGAAATGGAAATTTATTCTTAGTGTGGCTTTCAGACTTTAACCGTTTACGGCCGGTTGAAACCCCCATTAAAATGGACCAAGCTAGTGGTGCTAATTAACAAAAATGCAATTTGACATGTTTTTGATAAACCATAACATTAAGCATTTCCTTTAGGGGGTACTTAACTAGATGCCTTAGCTTGCATTGCGTGATGTTTTAGTCCACAGCGAGAACCTTCCTGAACTATTCTGAAAGCCTCTTTTCACGCTATCAAAACTTTTGTCAAGAGAAATCAATACGAATTGTTGTACTTTCACTGCTTAGCGATGTGATATATTCTCATTTCAGTGCAGTTGTCGCAAAATTTCGTCGGGAATCTATAAAGCTGCACATAGTCGTGTGAAATCTTAGCTTCGAATAGATTTTTCTTCCAAAAATATAACTGAAAGGATAGACTACCTGGAGGCTAGTGAACGAATATATGAAGGAAGGAAGCAATTAAGGAAGTAAACGGAGTCCACACGAAAAATTGAGGAACAAACACACGAAATGCTTTATTTAATTTACTAAGACTCTGAAAGGTAAAAATAAAAGCCTGCATTGCAGGCGTATTGTGGCGCATTTTGAACTTTCCCGGGGCCAGCGCCATCTTAGATTGAAAACTGACAGGAGAGGACTGGGGAGAGAGGAAAAGCGCGTCGTATAAGGCTGAATGATGAGTGACAGTGTCGTCGGCAGTAAATAATGGCAAACTGACTCTTACGGCAGAGAAAACGAGGAAGAGAATGAAACGGAAGTTGTTTTCACGATTCCTCATTGTCTTAAGGCTTTGCCTTATTGATGGGTTGTTGCTGAAATTACGTGTCCATGTCTTTCTCTGTAAGTTCGTGTCACCTTGATTCAGCTCCAAAGCATCCTTTCGTGTGGTCAGCCCTCCATCAAACCGGAATAAGCGCTTGTTTTAAGTTATTTTTGTCGGGCCTTAAAGCCTTTTGGTTAACCTTTTATGCATGAAAAATAGCCGCGAGCGGTGATGTTGGTCTACTTGTGTTTATTAAGTCCACTTAATTACTGGTGAAACCGAGATTCATTTGCCTTCCCTGCATGATCGTTATGTTCCTCGGCCGTGATTGGTCCACTGACTAAAACATTTATTCATTCTTGACACCATTCTGAACAAGATAATTTTTCAAAATCACGATTCGCAATCACAACCTTTTTTGAGATCTCCGCAATTCAATGTTTTTGAATTCGATTTCCAATAAATATATGTCAACGGTTTGCACAATGTCATGCAGTGATTTATGTTCAAAATTTTCTTTTCCAGCTATGACCCAAGTGCAAATTAAACTGGAATCCCTCCGATGTTTTTAAGCCCCGTGGTTTTCATGAATTTCTCTAAAATTAGTTCCGAACAGAAGTAATGAAATTGAATATTGTTACCCTAGAAAACGCCTCAAAAACGAACGGAACAGAATTCACTCTGAATGCAAATTACGCATCATATTTTGTGAGCATATCTCCTTCAAAAACTTGATTTATGATCTTTTTATTGAGGAAAAACCCAAATAGAATATTTTAATCATTAAATGGTGAGAAGCAATGAAGTCCTTTGTTTGTCACCAGTTAGAGATCTGACGCGTGTTTTGTGGGCGAATAAATTTCTCCGTGATTCATCCTTTCATTTTGATCCACTTTAAGAAGTTTGCCGACATTATAATTTGGAATAAAAACGTCAGTTTAATCCAATATTGAAAACTCTATAACCAATATCTACCATCATACCGAGCCATATGATATTTACTTCTGACATTTATCTTAATAACGTCTATGTATTTATTTTGCTGTGACCATTGTTTTTTTCGTTTATTGCACCTAAGCGGGTTGGTCTTGAACCCATCGCCTGGCTATCAAATCAGGAGGAAATTCGAATTTGTCAAAGGGAGGAACGCGGTCCGGAAGGATGGATTGAACTCTGTTTTTCCACCATTTAAATTATTTTAGGCAGCAAAGAGCAAGTTAATTGACTTTCATTTCTGTTCTAAAGAAGTTCACCCATTGATTTCTTGACATTTCAGCGGGGATTCAAAATCATTTGGTAATGCTCTCCGCAGGAGCCTCTGCAGGTTTTTCTTCTCGAGCATTCAGACAAAACATTAGATATTGTACAACGCAGTTATCACCGTGTATCACCCTGTTTTCTAATACGACTTTCACACAATCCGCGCGCTCCAGTGAGATACGCGCGACCCCGATATAAATATTCAATTTTATTGCAAAGATACATCAACCAGCTGCCCGAAAGTAATTCACTGATTTTACAACATTTCAAAATTCCAGGTGATCATTTCGGTGGAAAATGCTAAGCTCGCAGGATCTTCTGGCTGTTTTTCTTATGTCTCTTTACTTGGGAAGCGCGCGGACGAAGAAACGTAAGTACCTTAATGCTGTATTTGTTCAAATAATTCTTGTGTGGACCTCTAGCATGTGTGATTTCTTTATATTATCACAGTATATCTGTAATACGTGTTTAAAAGACCCGATGTACTACCCATCAGTCCGCTTAATTAAGGGCTTTCTCTCGAAAGGTATTTTGTCGTTGTTGTCAAAGTGTTTGTGAACAATTACCCTTGAGGACTCGGCGATGCTTTTTATATATCACATCGGCAAAAAGAAAACCTTGAAACAAGGGTCCGTTCAGTACATTCCCCCTCGCAAGGCCCCCTGTTAATGTTGAATATTGTACAGCTGAAAGTTTTTTGAAATTTCAGTTTTTTGTTTTGACCAACGTGTTTCAGTTGTCTTTCTTAAAACACTCGACAACTCACAGGATCACAAAACGCAGGTTTCTATCAAGTGTAATCCTGTTATTTATAAAAGAAAATAGTTTTTCTTTCCAATTTTCAGTCGTTAAGCTATCTCAGTTTGATATCTGTTTGAATCTGATTTCTTTTCTGCTGAGAATACTCCAAGAAACGACGGGGATCTTTTATTATTCAAACTGATTTTCTTTCGAAACCCACCCGCTTTCTTCTACTTACATCGTTTACCCCTTCTTTGCGATTTTCATATATTGTTTGAGGGGAATTTAGGCATATAAATCACATATTTGACGGTATTTGCGTGTTATTCATTTATCTCATAAACTGTCCTTCAATGACTTGTTTGCGGTATTTTTACCATTATATACTATCAGCCGCTTTCACATAATGTGTTTTTAATTTGAATCATATATGAGAGAAGCGCGGAGTGAAATAGATTCTATTTATACAGGTACCGTCGGTGTATCAGAAACTGATGCGAGTTTTACAAGCACATAATCCTGAAATCTTCCGGCCGATTAACTTGACAAAACGGGTGATACTTGTCATATCAAGCCTTGCGGTATATAACTGGGAAGACAATGAACAGTAAATTACACTGGCAATTTAAAATCAGGGTGTTATATTTTAAAACGTTCATGTAATACAACTGGATCCGCAGTTTTCTTTCTCACCTGAAGCTAACGCGTCTTGAATTTCTCTTCCGGGTTATCTACGCGACTTTTAGTGAAGCTCTCTTTAATGATCAGTTCACTTCTAGAATTTAAAACTACAAAAAAAAGTTCCCATTTTCATTTTGGAAAATAATCAGACCGGGGTTAAACTTGAGTGAGGTTGAATGGTTTTTATTTCTCACACCTACTGAAGTGAGTCAGGCTTTAATTCACAGACTGATAACGAAAATAAATAAATCCAGGCGCACTAGGGTTTTCTGACGAAGAATTAACAGCTAGAAGCACTTTGCATAATGTAATACAGAGGACTGACTTCTTTCTATCTTTCATTTGAATGGGTGCACAATAGGGTTTTTATGATCTCTCAGTAAGACTTAATCACCATCTGGGTCATCATACCAACCCTACCTTGTACAGAAAAAATAAACAGTACCACATGAAAGTACTGCTCAATAGCTTTCATTTAAATGGTCACACACTAGGGTTTCATCCACAGACTTAAAAGTTAGAACCACCTTGTACAGCATAATAAACAGCACCACATGAAAGTACAACTCCGCAATAGCTTTCATTTGATTGGTCTCGCACTAGGGTTTCATATCCACAGACGTAAAAAATTAGAACCACCTTGTACGGCATAATAAACAGTACCATATTACAGTACAGCTCAATGTCGCCTTTATTTGAACGGTCACATACCATGGCTTTAATCCACAAACTTGCAAGGTTATAGAACTAATCTGATACAGCAGTAAACAGCACGTCGTGAAAGTACCGACACAGAAGGTTTCCATTTCTTTATTACTAATTTGTGGTGAAAAGAAGGAGACTTGTTCCCATCTGAATGACGAACGTTTATTCACTCATTAGAATCATGTCCTTTTGTGACGGAAAACAACAAATGCTGCAAGCTGCCATTTGAGTTTAACCACCGGAACTACACTGAGTGTACGGCAGACGGGACGGAGGAGGACTGGACAGAACAGTGGCGTCATCCATGGTGTTTCCCAGAAGACAGCAACGCACTTAAGATTCCCTGCCGTCGCGCCAGTAAGTATGAAGTTCTGTTGCATTTCTACACGAAGACAAAGACGGACGGACGTTTATTATTCACTCGTAATATAAAACTAAAACCCAAATTAGTTTATACCACAAATTGATGATTTGATCAGCACCAGAAAACGGGCTTAATAGAATACCAACTCAATGCAAAAAGTACATAAGCAGTTGATTAGGTTTTGTACATTACGCTAGTATTTTTTCCGAGCATTTTAGTGAGGTACGTAAAAGCATTGAGCATTATTCGAGCATTTTAATGGAATTTTCCAAGAAATTAATATTATTTCCACAGAATATAGAAATGAAACTATTTTTTACGAGAAAATGAAGACTTAACTTAACCTCTTCACTTAAGTATCACTGAAAGGGACAAAGGATTAATGGAAAAACAGATCATTTTGAGAATTACCTGCTGGTGTTTTAAGGCTATTGAGACGTTAAAATTATGAAAATATAAAACCCCTGTCTTGTGAGCATTAACCGAGCATTTTAGTGACCTTTTGGGGGGAAACCGAGCATTTTAGTGTAAAAAATAGAGCAGTAAGGTAAAGCATTTTACTGAGTGGGAAAATAAACTGAGCATAATGTACAAAAGCCTACAGTCGATGCCAAGTGTGGTCAAAAAAGCAGCTAGTGCCCATAAGCGCGGGAAAATTTCCAACCGAGTCCAAGCGCGGGAAAACATGCGACCCATTCCAAGCACGACTGGTATCAAGCGCGGGAAAATGCGAGTGAGGCTCATTGAGATTGGATTCAATTTTGCTTTTGATTGGCTTAAAACGTCTTTTATTTTGATTTGATAGAACACATCACCCTGTTTATTTTTCCACTGCAGGTTACAAACTGTGGCGGAATTCGCACCCAAGAGGCCGGAGTTATTTCTTCCTCTAACTTTCCTTCTTACTACAAAAGTAACACCACGTGTGTCTGGACGATTTCTGTTAACACAGCAAATCAAATCACATTAAATTTCACTGACTTTGAATTAGAAAATAGCAGCAGATGTGAGCATGCGTATGTGCAGGTGTACGACGGCCCAAACACTACAGACCCGTCCCTTGGAACATTCTGTGGCGGTGAGATCCCTACAGGGGTAAGGTCAAGTGGAAATCAGATGTTGGTTGTGTTCCAGGGGTATCGTGGAAATAAGTTCAAAGGTTTTCGAGCTTATTATGATTCTGGTAAGTACTTCCGAAGCCATATTAAGACTAAAGCCCCACTAAAGCCCCATTCAAACTAAGCCGGTGAAAATTGAAAACGCATGTTGTCTGTTCAGACTACACCGGGGAAATTTGTACACGCAGCAATCACTAGCCATTTTAGATTTGTGTTGAAAAAAAAAAAAAAAAAAAGGAAAATCACATGATTTCCTTGATTTGTCATGGTTTTTCAATTTCTCCGTTTCCAAAACGTTTTTTCGTCTGCACTAAAACGCAAACCCGGCCTTTTTAAATTTTTCCGGTTTGAAGATCTTTTTCGAAAAACTCTGTTTTTGGTTCGGATTAGTGTGGACGGTTGGGCAAATCGTAGAAACAAATTAAAGCTGCGTTTTCAAATTTCTACCGCGTAATGTGAAGGAAGCCTAAGACAACCAGCAGGGCTACAGTTCCAGTGACCTTCAGACGTCAAAAACGTTCAAAAAAGTGTTCAAATGTTGTCGTTTATGGTGGACGACCCGCTTAGCTACACCCAGTTCTCAGGCATTACGAGAAAGAAATATTCAAACAA
>JAHPZR010014589.1:17500-23087 GCA_019787425.1 Platygyra sinensis | reverse complement strand
GGTTCCTGCGGTGACATTCACCTGGATTATATATAATATATATATATATATATATATATATATATATATAGATATAATACTATATATATACTATATTATATATATATAGATATATATAGATATATTTTATATGATATGATATGTATGGTTCAACCCACCGTTTAACAGAAACGTTAAGACAAACATAGGAAGAGCGGTTATCAGTCTGATAGGCAAATGCTTCCCTACTGGCCACAAGTTAAGGAAAATTTTCAATAAAAATACGCTTAAGCTGAGCTACAGTTGTATGCCAAATGTGAAACAAATTATAGACGGGCATAACAAAGCCATCCTAAAAGAAAGCCGCGCAGCCACAACAGGATCCGAGAGGCAGAAAAAACGTGCAACTGTAGAGTGAAGGATGAGTGCCCATTAAACGGAGAATGTTTGGTAAAGGAAATTGTTTATCAAGCTAAGGTTACGACCGAGGGCAGTTTGAGACCTACATCGGAATGACAGCAACCGACTTTAAGACCAGGTGGAGAAATCACCAAATGTCGTTCAGGCATGAGAAACGGAAAAATGACACTGAACTGAGTAAAGCACTTGTGGGCACTGCGTGCGAAGAACAAAGCCGTCACTGTCACGTGGAAAATCCTCGCCAAAGCAAAGCCGTATTCTAACACAACCAAGCGATGCGGTTTATGCACTGCAGAGAAACACCTAATAATAACGAAACCACATCTGGCAACCTTGAATAAGCGAAACGAACTTGTGTCAACATGTAGACACAGACGAAAGTACATTCTTAAGTATAGCTAGAGACAGATGTTATGCAGACAATTTGGAGTGCGTATATCGCGCGCGCAGCCTTGCGCGCGCATATATATTTTTGAATTTAATGTACAGTTTATCTCACGCGATCATATAGTTGACGTGGACTTTAACGATGTTTCAGTATGTATGGAGATTAACTGATGAGTGGGCCAACTTTGTGTTGGTCTACGAAACAGATTTGTATTAAAATCCATATGTGCTCAGAAATTGAGTAGCTCATCTTCTGATTTAACTTGCTCCTTTACTGTCGAGCACTATTTTGACTCACTGGTGAACAACTCCTGTACTATTATATATATATATATATATATATATATATAATATATATATATATATATATATATATATCGAAAAAGGAAAAGACTACACTTTTATCGGGATAAAAGTGTAGTCTTTTCCTTTTCCTTTTTCGATATATATCACGCTCTACTTTAACGTATTGAGCACTGTACTACGGAAAAATCATAAGACAGATTTCCTATATATATTATATATACTATATATATATATATAAAACACAAATGAAGATAAGACACATTTTCAAAACCACCTATATTTCGACCGACTTGTCGGTCTTCTTCAGGGTGAATGAAGTAAAACCGTTACACACAAGTTTACTACGCTATTGAAATACAAATTGTGCGCCACGCTGTAAACGGCCATAAATAACCGTCACAAGTTCAAATATCAACCTAACGCGCGCGCGCACAAAAAATTGCATGCGCATGGAGATCTATACGTAAGCATCAAAGAGAAATAAACTGTAAACCGAAAATTAGTAAACGTACGCTACAGATTTCTCATTTCTAATAAATAAATTAATTATATACCAAGCCAGATGTTAATTGCGTGTGCGTTCTCCCCGATTCTGGCTAAAAAAGAAATCACTCTCATTAAGACCCTCCGGTCTCACTGACCGGAGTCGATATGCCCACTGCCCTTCCTTTGCAATCAGATCTTCCTTTGAATTAACTTTATCAATCAGGTGTATTTCTACATCCTGAAGACCATGATGTCCATCACTATGGAAGTGCTTTATAGATAGTATCATCCCTATCCTTATTAGCAGCAGACATCTTAGAAGTTTTTTATATATATATATTATATATATATATATATATATATATATATATATATATAGTATAATATATATATTTTATAACATAGATAGCACCCTACGCGCGCCTCTGATTGGTCAAAAACCTATGTTTTATCAGAGTATAAAACATAGAAAAAGCGTGTTTTTATTGTTTTGCGCACGTAAAATCTATATCATAAAGCAATAAGAAGAAAGCCTAAGCCGTGCATTACACTGTGATAAAACACTCCGGTCATTTGAGAACACGCGAGAAATGTAGAAAACACTCGCCTGCGGCTCGGCTTTCTACATTTCCCTCGTGTTATCAAATGCCTGTCGTGATTGTTTATCACAGTGTAATACACGGCTTAGGCTTCTGTATTTGTTAAATATATATATATTAATATATAATATATATATATGTATATATATATATACTATATATATATATAATATACACTGTCACAAATGATGACTAAACGATTGTTTTCCCGCACCTATATTTCGGCTACTTAAAATAGCCTTCATCAGGGTGAACATGGCAGTTACAGAAAAGTACGCGTATTACAATTCAAATGCTGTCGAATAATGCACTCGCGCGCGCTGAGCTGATATTAAAACTCGCGCGCTCAATTTAAACAGTCGCGCGAACTAAAGAGAAAACAGTAATACGTTTTCACCGCGCACGTCTCGTGCGCTTGTTTTGGTCAAAGAAGAAGTCATTGTCATTTAAACCACTTGGTTTAACACTCTTCAGCCTGTAGGCCCATTGGCCCTCCTTGTCCCTCAATTCTTCCTCGCCGTTCACTCTGTCTATCAATTGTACATTCACATCTCGCAGACCACGATGTCCCTCAGACCAAAAGTGTTTGTAGAGCAAATCATCCTTCTTGCGCTCCGCTTCATTCAGTCTCTCGTGTCTGTTGACCCTAGTTTTATGGTTATTAAACCTAAGCCTAAATTTGTTTGTGGTTGAACCCACATACTGTAGACCACATACTTTGCACGTTATTAAGTAAATGACATTAACCGAATTGCAATAAGATTGTAATTAATCGAATATTCCCTCTGAGTTTTAGTAGACACAAATGAGTTCTTTTCATCCAGGTAATTGCAGACCTCGCATCTTCTGGAGTTGCATTTATATGTCCTTTGGTAAACTCCTTGGCAGCTACTGTTAACCCTCGCACGAACCAGATAATCGGCTAAAACTCTTAGGTCGCCGTAAACGATACCATTGGAACACTATTAATGGCCCCACTACACCTGTCCGACGATCAAGTATTGGGTGTAACTCCCATCAATATTTGACCAATGTTGGCAAGCCAGGATTGGTACGTAAACAACCAATGGTACTCTCTCATTACGGTCTCGTGCTTGTCCTCAAAGTCTCTCCCTAGGCAATCGTCTCGCCCTATATATCTCGCCCTATATATATATATACATTAGACAACTTTTTAAAACTGATTTTATTTTTACTTGTTCGTGCGACATACAAAGTAGCACTGAATTATTCATTGAAACCAGGAGCCATAATCAGGGACGGAGACCGTAAGCAGGCCTCATTTCTAGTATTGGGGTTGGCTCCATGACATGGGACAATTTTTCTATTTTTAGAACAAATTGCACCATCGCCTGCGACACACGCGCGTACACTGCTGCGAGAATTTTCGCGGATGTCGCGCAGGGGAAATGGCGTCTGAAATTCCCGAAATCATTTGTGCTTCTAAGTGGCCCACGAATCAACGCTTTTATGGCTGTTGGAATTTTGCTTAAGTATTTTCGCCATAAGTTGCTCCAGTTTGAGTGAAGATAGTGCCGAATGAGGTATGTCCGACGGTATGTCCCGCTTTACACATGATCGCTGATCAAGTTGAGTTTCGCTGCCCTTATTACAAGAACTTCACATTACTCAACTCTAAATTTCACATATGAAGAAGATTAACAGCTTTTCCATAGCACAGAAAAAAAAACTAGTTGGATATGTATGGATATAGCAGCGTTTAGGCCCAATAAGTGACAATAGGTTTATGTTCGTAGATGCTGCTTAGTTTTGTTTGTGTAAAAATCCAATAAATTGTCTGTTGTCGATGAATAAGAGCGCCCGCCGATGCGTGTTTTGCACAGCTAGTAAAACAAGACAAATTGGACTTCGCATTTTGGTCTGAAAACGTACATCGAGCTAATATAATATCTCTAGTTTTTGAATATGTTTAAGGTTGATTAATGTTTGAGAACATATTAAAAGCTTAGCTGAAAATATGTGAATACAGGAGAAATAATCAGAAAAGTTATGATGAAGCTTTTAATCAACTCGAATATAGATTTCGATCTTGAGTCAAACTCCTTGTCTATTTATTTCGTTCCGCACCAGTATGTTGAAAGACACCCCACATGCTGTACGTAGCCCTTGGCGACCGTGGTGAAAATTGCTGTTGTCTCTCCGGCAGCGAGACAAGGACCAACGACACCCCATCGTTTTACACGACGTCGCACACACATATGGAAAAACGACTGACTCAGGCTACTGAAATGTCGTATGCGACGCCCCACGCAATATGAGAGACCACATGAACTACTGTACGCGTAGATTGCTTCGCTTTTCAAAATTTTATTCTTTTCGAAAACCTCGCCAAACACCCGAGCAGAAACAATAAGAAAACTATCAAAAACACCACCCCGCCGTTTTGGGTATGACCTCAAGCATTGTTTGGCAAACTCAGAAATTAACTCGATACCGGAGTAAAGAGGTTTTCTTACAGAACATTTCTCTAGAAAAACAAACACAAAAGTTTACGGGAATATTCATTCACAGCGCGAAATTAAAAAAATTCTCGACCCTGAAAAAAACACACGTTTTTCATTAAATCAGAGCATAAAAGTACATAGAAGAGCCATGGTTGCTTCTCTGCCTTATTCCCTGTCAACGCTGTGAAAAATCGGTAAGAGAATCTCGCAACTCTCACCATTTCGTCACACAACTTGACAACATCCACGCGAGAGCCTAAGACACGTGCGTGGATCAGCGAGGATATATGACGTCAGGATGGCGCAATTTGTTCTAAAAAATAGAAAAATTGGTCCCATATCATGGGTCCGCGCGCATCCCAAGACTTACGGTCTCCGTCCCTGGTTATGGCTCCTGTTGAAAACGTCATTCCCTATCAGGAAACAAAGCTGGTTTGAAAAAATTCCCGAAAAAATAAAAAGATGAAAAATAATAAAACTAATGGCAGAGAAAACCTTGAAGTCAATTGTTTCTTTTATTACTTTAAACAAGTAAATTCTATGTTGCCGTGCTGTTTAACAATTAGGACTACGAGCCCGAGTTTTCTACGAGCAGATAGTCAATGAGGCGCAGCGCAGTTGACTATCGCTCGTAGAAAACGAGGGCGAGTAGTCTAATTGTTTTAGTATAAATTTACTGTAGTCTCATTGCATAAAAAGAAAAAAAAAGTCAAGTAACGCATAGAAAAAGAACTGTTTTATTATGTTACATCAGGTTCAAACGTGATGCGCGATTTGCACTGGATGCGTAACTGTTGACTATTTAACAATTATCCTGCGAAATCGCGCGGAATATCGTCTGATACTTGGCCGATGAGGCCGTAGGCCGAGTCGGCTAAAATCAGACGATATTCCGTGAGATTGAGCAGGATAATTGTTTTATTATTCAACAAATTGATAACAAAA
>JAHPZR010014589.1:10000-12500 GCA_019787425.1 Platygyra sinensis | reverse complement strand
TGCTACGAAATGCAACAACCCCAGTTTAGTACAAAATCCTTTTGTTCCAAGCCAAGAATCCACAAAAATGTGCGAAAGTGAGAACATTTCACTAACAACTATGACCTGCACTGGATCTTAAAAGTTAGATGTTTACGTGACATTTAAAACAGCTTGAATTTAAACCTACATTACCTTAAGCAGCGTCGAGAAAGTCATTGAAGAGGGAGATGTCGTGCTTGTTCAGTTCACAATTTGCCGTCCTTCTTGGATGAATTCTTGTAGTTTAAAGAAGTACACCAAGCGTATCTCATACATTGTTGGCTGCACGATGACAAAACTGGGAGAATTAAACCGTTTGACAACGTATCCCTTAAGCTGCTTATTATCTCGCGTTGTGAAGCACGATGAGCGAGAAAATGTGGCGGTTTTCTCCCCTGCAGAGAAACCAAAAGAAAATCTGAAGCAGAAAAAATCATCAAATTTTTTACACCACGCCATTATTGATTGGGCGTCACCAGGAAACAGCGAAGTTTTTAATTAATGAAGCATTAAATTAAAATTCGTTGTTTTCAAACACTTGAACTCCCAACCCCTGACCACGAACATCAACCTTTGCTTTTTGTATTACTAATAGCTGCTGTAAATCTTTGGATAAAGAGAACACTATACAGTCTAGTTAAGAGCAGAGTTTTGAAATTTGATTTTAACGTTTCTAGCATTTTGTCGTCGGTAACTGCACGTCACTATTTTTACGTTATTGGAGAGCGATCACGTACACCTAAGAAATCACTTCATGATAAAAAAAAAGAAACGTCACTTTTAATATGCGAGTTCCGTTTACTGATAAAGTCGACCGTCGCTCCCGGGGGGGGGGGGGGGGGGGGGTACTCCCTTATAAAGGCTTAATGGGGACGTGCGGCCAGTCAGGGTATGTTTTTCGGGATTTTTGTCTTAAACAGGGTATCGAATTTATCAGTTTTTGTCTTAATCAGGGTATCGGTTTATCAAGTTTTGTCTTAAATGGGATATTTTTTCTTGGACAATAAACAGCAAAATTTTTACAAGCTCTTGTAAATTAATGTTGACTCCCGTTGACTTTGGCATTGATACCAGGCACATTAAATTTCCATTGATTGCACAACAAGAAAGCCACACAATTTGTCACCGCAACTTTTAATCTGTCTCAGTAAACAGGGTATCAAAAAACGAAATAGTCTTAAACAGGGTAGGAAAATCAGCGATATTTGTCTTAAACAGGGTCAGGGTATGAGGGGCTGGGTCGCACCTCCCCACCCAGAGATATATCGAGTACTTCCCCCCCCCCCTCCCTTGGGCCGTCGTTCAGTGTTGAAAACAACGAATTTTAATTAATGCTTCATTAATTAAAAAACTTCGCTGTTTCTGGTGACGCCAATCAATAATGGCGTGTGTAAAAAATTTGATGATTTTTCTGCTTCAGATTTCTTTTGGTTTCTCTGCAGGAGAAACCGCCACATTTTCTCGCTCATCGTGCTTCACAACGCGAGATAATAAGCAGCTTAAGGGATACGTTGTCAAACGGTTTAATTCTCCCAGTTTGTCATCGTGCAGCCAACAATGTATGAGATACGCTTGGTGTACTTCTTTAAACTACAAGAATTCATCCAAGAAGGACGGCAAATTGTGAACTGAACAAGCACGACATCTCCCTCTTCAATGACTTTCTCGACGCTGCTTAAGGTAATGTAGGTTTAAATTCAAGCTGTTTAAATGTCACGTAAACATCTAACTTTTAAGATCCAGTGCAGGTCATAGTTGTTAGTGAAATGTTCTCACTTTCGCACATTTTTGTGGATTCTTGGCTTGGAACAAAAGGATTTTGTACTAAACTGGGGTTGTTGCATTTCGTAGCACAGAACCGCTCGCTGGCGGACTAAATACTTTTTTATTGTGTGTGTGCACTACACATCTTTAGGTTATCCGCTAGAGCAATTCATTATGCTAAAGCGAGAGAAAGTTGAAATGTATTATAATATTAATTTAAGACCTGGTTATTTTGTTTTGCTTATCATAAATAAATATTTGAACTAATGGTCAACGCAAGCCTTCAAACGCAAAACTGGCAATGTTTGCTGAACTGAATTACAATAGGCGGAACCGGAGTTGTGATTCAATAAGAAGGTTTTCTGGCAAAGAAAATTCGAATAAAAGAAACAAAGGGATTTTGGTAAGCGTGCGGTATCTAAAATACATTTACTTTCGTCTCGCTTTTCCTTGATGAATTGGTTGATTCAAAAAAAAGTGCGAGATAGGCCTCAAAGGAGGGCGGAAGCAGCGTTAAGTTATTGAGCGCGAGTCTGGCGCAAGCCACGGCTCCAGTCTAGTGCAACCATCTTTGCCCGTCCCAGATCTCTAGAACACCAGCAAATTTACAAGTGAAACTTGTGCAAATCAACCATCATTCAACCAGCCAGCGGTACTTTGCAAATGGATAATGAAAAAAACGATTTGATTGGACACCATATGTACTCATTTCTGC
>JAHPZR010014589.1:0-5000 GCA_019787425.1 Platygyra sinensis | reverse complement strand
TTAGAACAAATTGCGCCATCCTGACGTCATATATCCTCGCTGATCCACGCACGTGTCTTAGGCTCTCGCGTGGATGTTGTCAAGTTGTGTGACGAAATGGTGAGAGTTGCGAGATTCTCTTACCGATTTTTCACAGCGTTGACAGGGAATAAGGCAAGAGAAGAACCATGGCTCTTCTATGTACTTTTATGCTCTGATTTAATGAAAAACGTGTGTTTTTCAGGGTCGAGAATTTTTTTAATTTCGCCGCTGTGAATGAATTATTCCCGTAAACTTTTGTGTTTGTTTTCTAGAGAAATGTTCTGTAAGAAACCACTCTTTAACTTCCCGGTATCGAGTTACATCTCTCCTGAGTTTGCCAAACAATTGCTTGAGGTCATACCCAAAACGGCGGGGTGGTGTTTTTGATAGTTTTCTTATTGTTTCTGCTCGGGTGTTTGGCGAGGTATTCGAAAAGAATAAAATTTTGAAAAGCGAAGCAATCTACGCGTACAGTAGTTCATGTGGTCACTCATATTGGGTGGGGGGTCGCATACGACATTTCAGAAGCCTGAGTCAGTCGTTTTTCCATATGTGTGAGGGACGTCGTGAAAAACGATGGGGTGTCGTTGGTCCTTGTCTCGCTGCCGGAGAGACAACAGCAATTTTCACCACGGTCGCCAAGGGCTACGAACAGCATGTGGGGTGTCTTTCAACATACTGGTGCGGAACGAAAGAAATAGACAAGAGAGTTTGGACTCAGGAGGGGGGGGGCTATATTCGAGTTGATTAAAAGCTCGCATCCTAACGGGTCTGATGTATGTCTCCCGGTATTCACAATATTTTCACGCTAAGCTTTTAATATGTTCTCAAACATTACTCAACCTTAAACATATTCCCAAACATAGAGATATTATATTAGTTCTGATGTAACGTTTTCAGAGACCAAAATGCGAAGGCTCCAAAGTTGATCCTGTGTTTTACTAGGCTGTGGCAAAACCACGGCATGGGCGGGCGCTCCTTTTCAAATCGACAACAGACAATTTATATTGGATTTTTAACACAAACAAGACTAAGACAGCGATCTACGAACCTATTAAACCTAATTGTCACTTTATTGGGCCTAAACGCTGCTATAGTCCATACATAATCCAACTAGTTTTTTTTTTTCTGTGCTATGGACAGCTGTTAATCCTGCTTCATACATGTAGAAATGTTTAAGCATGTATGAGGTAAATGTGCGAGGTGTCTTGTACTATAGGGCAAGGCGGAACTCAACTTGATAAGGCATCACGTGTAAAGCGGGACATACCGTCGACATACCTAAATTCGGCACTATCTTCACTCAACTGGAGCACACTTATGGCGAAAATACTTAGCAAAATTCCAACAGCCTAAACATGAAGAAGGTTGAGATCGTGGGCCACTTAAAACATAACGATTTCGGGAATTTCAGACGCCATTACCCCCTACGCGACATCCGCGAAAATTCTCGCAGCATTGTACGCGCGTGTGCCGCAGGCGATGGCGCAATTTGTTCTAAAATAGAAAAATTGTCCCATATCATGGAGCCAACCCCAATACTAGAAATGACGCCCGCTTACGGTCTCCGTCCCATGATTATGGCTCCTGGTTTGAATGAATAATTCAGTGCTACTTTGTATGTCGCACGAACAAGTAAAAATAAAAATCAGTTTTAAAAAGTTGTCTAATGTATATATATATATAGGGCGAGATATATAGGGCGAGACGATTGCCTAGGGAGAGACTTTGAGGACAAGCACGAGACCGTAATGAGAGAGTACCATTGGTTGTTTACGTACCAATCCTGGCTTGCCAACATTGGTCAAATATTGAGTGGAGTTACACCCAATACTTGATCGTCGGACAGGTGTAGTGGGGCCATTAATAGTGTTCCAATGGTATCGTTTACGGCGACCTAAGAGTTTTAGCCGATTATCTGGTTCGTGCGAGGGTTAACAGTAGCTGCCAAGGAGTTTACCAAAGGAACATATAAATGCAACTCCAGAAGATGTGAGGTCTGCAATTACCTGGATGAAAAGAACTCATTTGTGTCTACTAAAACTCAGAGGGAATATTCGATTAATTACAATCTTAATTGCAATTCGGTTAATGTCATTTACTTAATAACGTGCAAAGTATGTGGTCTACAGTATGTGGGTTCAACCACAAACAAATTTAGGCTTAGGTTTAATAACCATAAAACTAGGGTCAACAGACACGAGAGACTGAATGAAGCAGAGCGCAAGAAGGATGACTTGCTCTACAAACACTTTTGGTCTGAGGGACATCGTGGTCTGCGAGATGTGAATGTACAATTGATAGACAGAGTGAACGGCGAGGAAGAATTGAGGGACAAGGAGGGCCAATGGGCCTACAGGCTGAAGAGTGTTAAACCAAGTGGTTTAAATGACAATGACTTCTTCTTTCACCAAAACAAGCGCACGAGACGTGCGCGGTGAAAACGTATTACTGTTTTCTCTTTAGTTCGCGCGACTGTTTAAATTGAGCGCGCGAGTTTTAATATCAGCTCAGCGCGCGCGAGTGCATTATTCGACAGCATTTGAATTGTAATACGCGTACTTTTCTGTAACTGCCATGTTCACCCTGATGAAGGCTATTTTAAGTAGCCGAAATATAGGTGCGGGAAAACAATCGTTTAGTCATCATTTGTGACAGTGTATACTTATATATATATATAGTATATATATATATCTATATATATATATTATATATTATATATATATATTTAACAAATAAGCAAGCCTAAGCCGTGTATTACACTGTGATAAACAATCACGACAGGCATTTGATAACACGAGGGAAATGTAGAAAGCCGAGCCGCAGGCGAGTGTTTTCTACATTTCTCGCGTGTTCTCAAATGACCGGAGTGTTTTATCACAGTGTAATGCACGGCTTAGGCTTTCTTCTTATTGCTTTATGATATAGATTTTACGTGCGCAAAACAATAAAAACACGCTTTTTCTATGTTTTATACTCTGATAAAACATAGGTTTTTGACCAATCAGAGGCGCGCGTAGGGTGCTATCTATGTTATAAATATATATATATTATACTATATATATATATATATATATATAATATATATAAGTATATAATATATAATAAAACATTCTAAGATGTCTGCTGCTAATAAGGATAGGGATGATACTATCTATAAAGCACTTCCATAGTGATGGACATCATGGTCTTCAGGATGTAGAAATACACCTGATTGATAAAGTTAATTCAAAGGAAGATCTGATTGCAAAGGAAGGGCAGTGGGCATATCGACTCCGGTCAGTGAGACCGGAGGGTCTTAATGAGAGTGATTTCTTTTTTAGCCAGAATCGGGGAGAACGCACACGCAATTAACATCTGGCTTGGTATATAATTAATTTATTTATTAGAAGTGAGAAATCTGTAGCGTACGTTTACTAATTTTCGGTTTACAGTTTATTTCTCTTTGATGCTTACGTATAGATCTCCATGCGCATGCCAATTTTTTGTGCGCGCGCGCGTTAGGTTGATATTTGAATTGTGACGGTTATTTATGGCCGTTTACAGCGTGGCGCACAATTTGTATTTCAATAGCGTAGTAAACTTGTGTGTAACGGTTTTAACTTCATTCACCCTGAAGAAGACCGACAAGTCGGTCGAAATATAGGTGGTTTTGAAAATGTGTCTTATCTTCATTTGTGTTTTATATATATATATATAGATATATATATTATATATAGGAAATCTGTCTTATGATTTTTCCGTAGTACAGTGCTCAATACGTTAAAGTAGAGCGTGATATATATCGAAAAAGGGAAAAAGGAAAAGACTACACTTTTATCCCGATAAAAGTGTAGTCTTTTCCTTTTTCGATATATATATATATATATATATATATATTATATATATATATATATATATATATATATAATAGTACAGGAGTTGTTCACCAGTGAGTCAAAATAGTGCTCGACAGTAAAGGAGCAAGTTAAATCAGAAGATGAGCTACTCAATTTCTGAGCACATATGGATTTTAATACAAATCTGTTTCGTAGACCAACACAAAGTTGGCCCACTCATCAGTTAATCTCCATACATACTGAAACATCGTTAAAGTCCACGTCAACTATATGATCGCGTGAGATAAACTGTACATTAAATTCAAAAATATATATTGCGCGCGCAAGGCTGCGCGCGCGATATACGCACTCCAAATTGTCTGCATAACATCTGTCTCTAGCTATACTTAAGAATGTACTTTCGTCTGTGTCTACATGTTGACACAAGTTCGTTTCGCTTATTCAAGGTTGCCAGATGTGGTTTCGTTATTATTAGGTGTTTCTCTGCAGTGCATAAACCGCATCGCTTGGTTGTGTTAGAATACGGCTTTGCTTTGGCGAGGATTTTCCACGTGACAGTGACGGCTTTGTTCTTCGCACGCAGTGCCCACAAGTGCTTACTCAGTTCAGTGTCATTTTTCCGTTTCTCATGCCTGAACGACATTTGGTGATTTCTCCACCTGGTCTTAAAGTCGGTTGCTGTCATTCCGATGTAGGTCTCAAACTGCCCTCGGTCGTAACCTTAGCTTGATAAACAATTTCCTTTACCAAACATTCTCCGTTTAATGGGCACTCATCCTTCACTCTACAGTTGCACGTTTTTTTGCCTCTCGGAGTCCTGTTGTGGCTGCGCGGCTTTCTTTAGGATGGCTTTGTTATGCCCGTCTATAATTTGTTTCACATTTGGCATACAACTGTAGCTCAGCTTAAGCGTATTTTTATTGAAAATTTTCCTTAACTTGTGGCCAGTAGGGAAGCATTTGCCTATCAGACTGATAACCGCTCTTCCTATGTTTGTCTTAACGTTTCTGTTAAACGGTGGGTTGAACCATACATATCATATCATATAAAATATATATATATATATATATATAATATAATATATATATATATAGATATATATATATATATATCTATATATATATATATATATATATATAT
>JAHPZR010014588.1:2500-13857 GCA_019787425.1 Platygyra sinensis | reverse complement strand
ACGCTGGGTGAAATGAACAACTTGCTCGTTTTGAAGGGAAATCAACATCCTTACCATCATGCCTTAACGTGAAATCGCGTAAAGTTCACATGGCTGTAATTTGAGTGAAATTAACATCTTTGCGGTCGCATGATAACATGAAATCACAATTTTAACGGTTTTTAAAAACCTGAAATCAACATTTTGTAAGGTTACATCTTGATTGTTTTCCTTGGCCTAACACTGGGCTAACCCTAACAGGTCCTGACCTTAGCTCTAACCTATCCGAAGCGCTAACCCTAACAACAACGCATAGCGCTAACCCACGGCAATAACCCTCACCCTTCAATGCTAACCCTAGTTTCAAGCGGTAACCCTAAACGTTAATTCTAAGCCTTACCTTGTTCCGTAACCCTAGTTTCAAGCGGTAACCCTAAACATCAACTCTAAGCCTACTAACCTTGTTCCGTATCCGCTAGTTTCAAGCGGCGGTAACCCTAAACGTTAACTCTAAGCCTAACCTTGTTCCATAAAGCCTAACTTCAAAGCTAAACCCTAGTTTTCGAGCAGTAAACCCTAACTCTAGTAAAACTGGGAAATCTTAACCCTAAGGGTTTAAACGTCCTTGCAGTGGCGTGATAATGTGAAATCAAAATCAGTTTTAAATGACCTGATGTCAACATTGTCTAGCTTGCGCAATTGGCGTGAAATTAACGTCCTTTGCAGTCGCAGCGCTTAACCATGATAATTTCAAAATTATAACACGGTTTTAAACCTGGACGTTGACATCTTTTAAAGGTTACACGTTGCGAAAGATCAATAATTTGCTGGATTTATAAGATGAAATTGCGTCTTTGTGGTCGACGTGCGTGACGTGACAACATAAATACAGGTTTTTTTGCATACATAAATATCGCGAAAACAAAGCATAAACTTCAGTGGAAAAAACATGCAGGATTTGTGTTGGGACACACGTAAAAACCAAAACGTCCATGCGAAATTCTGGAGGGTTTCTGACCAAAGTTCACTTTGAGTAAAACAAACACATAAACGCCCTTTTTCCACACGAAAGCCTTCAAGTGACTCCCGAGCGTCGAGGGGCTCAGATTGCATATGTTGCCTTTTTCACACAACTTGCAAAGTCAAAGTTTGAAAAACTTAAAAAAAAAAAAACTTTTATCCACTCCTAATACAACTGCAAACAAGGAGTTTGTAGGTTTTATTTACTTTTATAAAAAACATGGTCATATTTACACAGCTATGTCATAGCACAAGAAGTTAACCCCGGCCTTTAATCAGGGAATAGGGAATAATATTGTTTGAAAACATCACATGCCATACATAATCCCCAAACCTCCATGATGTTCTTCGTTACTTGAGAACATAATTGAAAGTTACCAGAAAAACTGGTGAATCTTGTCGTGACATGTTAGTTCATATGTCTTTCAGCTCTCCAGCTCAAACACATATCAGGGTCAGACCTTCCTGTTTATTGCTTATTCAATTAGTTGGCAAAAAAACATAACAAAATACACACAAGTCTGTAATAATATTTTTGCTGTTACGTGTTTAAATCCACCATCACTGTATAATATTTTTCAGGGACAGTTTTACGAAACAATAGTACAGAGATTTGTTTACAACTTTCTTTCCCTAGTTAAAACTGCAGTAACTTTAAATGCATTTTTAATATTCGTACTGGCAATAGTTACGTACGTAAAATTATACAAATGATAGCAGTGGCTGTTCTCTCCCTGTCTGCTTCTGATTTTATGTAGATTTGCTCAAATTTAGATCCACAAGATTCAGTAAATCTATGGTTGTGCGTTGCAAACTATTAATACACGCTCTGTAGTTAGTTAAGAAGTGTGATGTAATGAGGTCTTGTCTTGTCTTGTCTTGCCGAACGTGATCGAAATGCATGCCGGGAAGGTTTGTTACACCTCGTGCAGCGGGTAAACATGGAGGATGTGCATGAAAATTTTATAAGTCTAAAAGCAGTTTTCACTTTCCAAACTTTGATGCTAGCAACGCTTTGGCAAATGGGCCACAACTCACGACAGGTTTTATTCTTGGGCAAGAACTGCTCTTGGACTTTGCTTACCTGGATCGCCTGACTTCAAACGAAGATAACTTGCCGCTTATATCAGTTGCATTTGAAGTTACAGAACACCTTTGCTTCTTTAAAACTGTTGTTGACTACAGGTTATCAAGGCTTTATGATGCCTATATCAACCACCAGCGCAGGGCTACAAGGTTCTTTCATAAAACACAATTGCTTAAGATATTAGTCGAAAGAGCTGTAATGTATCCCTTGTCTCTGGCTTTGGACGCTCGATCGAAATTCACGTGTTGTGTTTCACGTCCACAATAACCTCTCTTAAAAATCTCTCCCAGACTCCCGCTTTATCACGCAATTTTTTGTAAATAAGATTATCTTGATTTTTGAAAGAATGTTATATATGTTGGAACAGACCGGAAAAAAAAATTGAGCGACCTCGTATCGAACCGGTGTCTCGGGCAAAACAAATGCGAATCTGGCATTGACAGGACAGAAGATGGTGTTCTTCTCACTGATTCACTTTGGTAGCGCTAACAAGTTTTAGAATTGCTATCTTCAAGAATCCGTTTTCGCTTAATCCGGTCCTAACTCCGTCTTTAGATGGATTTATCAATCGGCAGGTTGGCTCATTGCTACCAATGAATGCGTTTTTATCACACTAAAAGAATCATAAAGACCATTTACGCAAACAAACCAATGGTACAAACGACTGCCAAACAAAACGTGACACAAGCATGTATTTGCTTTGACGGCGTTGAATTCTACCCTTCGATATCTGAAGCAACTCACACTTAACCGCGCCCTCGATTTTCGCCATCTGAACACGTGACCCCATTTCTGAAGATGACCGCCAAACCAATTGTCAATGCTAAGCACAGCTCTCTTATTCACCAACGGCCAAACCATGGGAGAAGAAAAAACTCAAAACACAACTTTTCGAGTGTTACAATGGGAAGCTATGATGGGGCAGAGACGTGTTGAAACTAGTCGGCTGCTACCTTCTAGCCCAGAGCTACAAACAAATACCTTAACATTGAAATTGGCCTTCCATAGAGATGACGGACTTAGCCGCAACTACGGCAAACACCCAAGGGAAGACAGAAAGAATGTAAAAACACGATTCTGCAATGTGTTCAAGAATAAACAACCGTAAAAATCCACCATGGAAGCGAACAAGAAGGTCGTTAAAACTTTCTCGTATGTAACTTTGGAGCCCCCGCCCCCCCTGAACAATGAGAAGTTTAAACCGTTACACTAAACCAACGAATACTCCGCCTCTACGCTGCCAGTCAGCAAATCAAACCATCCCCCCAACATTATTAAAAAAACATTCCAGAGTCAGTAATAGGTGAAAGAAAGTTGTACACATCTCTGACTATTTTTTCGTAAAACGTTCCCTGAAAGATATTATACAGTTGAATGTGATAAACACAACAGCAAAAATTATTACAGCTTGTTTGATTTTTGGTATTTTTTGCCAACTAATTGATATAAGTCAATAACATTAACTGACTGATATTGTTTGAGCTGGAGAGCTGAAGAGACATATGAACGAACATGTCACGACAAGATTCCATTTTTTCTGTACTTTAATTATGTTCTCAAGTAACGAAAACATCATGGAGGTTTTGGGGGATTATTATGGCATGTGATGTTCAAAACATATTTTCTATCCCTGATTAAAGGCGGGGTAACTTTTTTTCTAAGGGCTTCTTGTACGGCTTTGGAATGCTTCCGTCGAACACGCTAGCGTCAGATTACATCCTCCGAGAGTCTTCTGTTAACTGCTCTGGAATGGTTTTTAATAATTTTGGCAGGATGGTTTGATTTGCTGTGCACGTAGAGGCGGAGTATTCGCAATTAAGCCGTTAGTGTCCCCCCCGCGTTGTAAACTTCTCATTGCTTACCTTCAGGTCCAAGTTACATCGAGAAAGTTAAACGACCCTTCTTGTTCGTCTCTCCATTGGTGATTCTTAAGGTTGTTATGATCTCTGAACACATTGCAGCATCTTGTTATTTTTAAATATCTTTTCTGCTCTCCCTTGGTTGGTGCGTGATTGCGGCCAGTCCGGTCCATGCTCTATGCGAGGCCCCAATTTTCAATGTATAGCGTATATTGTTGATAGCCCCTGTCGCTAAGAAAAGAAAAATAATTAAAATAGTAGCAGCCGACTAGTTCACAAGTCCTCTGCCCCATCATAGCTTACCCATTGTAACATCGTAAAAGCTGTGTTTAGCAGTTTTACTTTCTCCCATGAGTTGGCCGTTGTTGAATCATGCAGAGAGACACCTGCTTAGCCATGTGACAATTTAGATTTGGCGATGGATCATCTTCAGAAATGAACGTCACATGGTTCAGATGCGTAAATCGAGCGGGCGGGGCGGATTAAGGAGTGCTTCAGATATCGAAGGGTAGCAAATTCAACGACTTCGTCCCCAAAGGCAAATAAATGCTGAAGTCCCCACGTTTGTTTTGGCAGTCGTTGTAACCATTGGTTTGTTTTGCGAAATTTTCTTTATGATCTTTTGTGTGATAAACGCAGCATTGGGTACAATGAGCCAACCTGCCGCTTGATAAATCCATCTAAGACGGGTTAGGCCCGGATAAGCAAAAACGGATTCTTGAAGATATCAATTCTAAACTTGTTAGCGCTACCAAGTGAATGCAGTGAGAACCATCTTCTGTCTTCAATGCCAGTTCGAATTTGTTTTGCCGGACACCGGTTCTCGATACGAGGTCGCTCAATTTTTTTTCGGTATGTTCCTTTACTTTCTTTCAAAAATGAAGATATCTATTTAAAAAAATTGCGTATGAAGCGGGATCTGGAGAGATTTTTTAACAGGTTATTGTGACGTGAGACAACACGTGAATTTCGATCGAGCGTCAAAGCAAAGAGAAGTGATGCATGATGCAGTACAGCTCTTTCGACTAATATCTTAAGCATTGTTTTTAAGACCTTGTAGCCTGCCTGGTGGTTGATAGGCATCATAAAGCCTTGATAACCCGTAAGTCACCAGCATGTTTTAAAGAAGCAAAACGTGTTCTGTAACTTCCAACGCAACTGATATCAGCGGCAAGTCAGTTATCAGCGTTCGAAGTCAGGTCGATCCAGGCAGCAAAGTCCAAGAGCAGTTCTTGCCCAAGAATAAAACCCTGTCGTGAGTTGTGGCCCATTTGCCAAGCGTTGCTAGCTTCAAAGTTTGGAAAATGAGAACTGCTTTTAGACTTATAAAATTTTTCTTGCATCATCCTCCATGTTTACCCGCGCACGAGGTGTAACAGAACCTTCCCGGCATGCATTTCGATCACGTTCGGCAAGACAAGCAAGACAAGACAAGACAGACAAGACTCCGTAAATCACAATAATATTTAACTAATTACAGAGCGTGTTTTTTTCCTTTTTTATTCCAACATAATAATGGCCAACAAGAAGCGATCGATTGATTCAAAACATAGATCTGTGATCCAGGTTGCGTTGATTTTACTTCAAATCGGCATGATTTGTAGTGTTTTAAACTTCTGGGATCAGGGGCCATGCAGATGTAAGGAGAGAGACCTGTACGTTGCACAGAAGGGTTAATCTGTTAATCTGTCAGCCCTACATTTTTAAGCTTATACGTTGCAGGCAGTTAAAATGAAATAGAGATAGTTGCTGTGACGCTTTAAAGTGAAATCAACATTTTAACCTATTTAGGCCCGAAATCGACGTTTTCGAGTTTACGTGCTGGGTGAAATGAACAGCTTGCTGGATTTGAAGTGAAATCAACATCCTTGCCGTCATGCCTTAACGCGAAATCGCGTAAAGTGAACTGGCTGTAATTTGAGTGAAATTAACGTCTTTGCGGTCGCGTGATAACGTGAAATCACAATTTTAACGGTTTTAAAAACCTGAAATCAACATTTTTTAAGGTTACATCTTGATTGTTTCTCCTTGGCCTAACACTGCACTAACCCTAACGCGTCCTGACCTTAACTCTAACGTTATCCGAAGCGCTAACCCTAACAATGAAGCGCTAGCGCTAACCCTCGGCAATACCCCTCACTCCTTCAACGCTAACCCTATATTCAAGCGGTAATCCCCTAAACGTTGAACTTCTAAACCTAAAAACCTTGATCCGTACCTAATTGTTTCAAGCGGTAACCCTGTTTCAAGCGTAACCCTAGTTTCAAGCGGTAGCCTAGCGTTCAACCTCTAAGCCTAACCTTGTTACCTAACCCTAGATTTGCAAGCGGTAACCCTAAGTTTTAAAGCGGTAACGCTGAGTTTCAAGCCGTAGCCCTAAGCGTTTAACTCTCCGCCTAACCTTGTTCCATAACCCTAACCTTTAACGCTAAACCTACTTTCGAGCAGTAACCCTAAGGGTTTAAGTCCTTGCGGTGGCGTGATAATGTGAAATCAAAATCAGTCTTAACTGTCTGTAAATGACCTGATATCAACATTGTCTAGCTTGCGCATTGCGTGAAATTAACGTCTTTGCGGTCGCACGTTAACGTGAAATCAAAATTTTAACGGTTTTAACCTGAGATCAACATCTTTTAAGGTTACACGTTGCGAAAGATCAATAATTTGCTGGATTTTAAGTGAAATTGTCGTCTTTGTGGTCACATGCTGACGTGACAACAAATACAGGTTTTTTTGCATACGTAATATCTTGAAAACGAAGCAAACTTCAGGGAAAAAACATGCAGAACATTGTTTGACACACATAACAAAACTGCAAGCGAAATTTGGAGCATTTCTGACAAAGTTCACTTTTGGTAAGAACCTAACGAACGCCCTTTTTTCCACCGAAGCCTTTTCCATTGACATCCTGAGGTGAGGGTCAGATTGCATATGTTGCCTTCTTCAACAACTTCAACTTGGTTGTTGCTGCAAAGTCAAGTTTGGAAAATTAAAAAAAAAATTACTCTTATCCACTCTAATACAACTGCAAACAAGGGTTTGTAATTTTTATTTACTTTTATAAAAACATGGTCATATTTACACAGCTATGTCATACAAAGAAGTTACCCCGGCCTTTAATCAAGGGAGCAGAAACAAATATTGTTATGAACATCACATGCCATAAGTAATCCCCAACCTCATGATGTTTTTCGTACTTGAGAACATAATTAAAAGTTACAGAAAAATGGAATCTTGTGCGTTGAACATGTTAGTTCATATTGTCTTTCAGCTCTCCACTCAAACAATATCAGTCAGTTACTGTTATTGCTATTCATTAGTTGGCAAAAACATACAAAATAACAACAGCTGTAATAATTTTTTGCTGTTGTTTTTAATCACATCACTGTATAATATCTTCCAGGGACATTTTTACGAACAATAGTACAGAGTTTGTACAACTTTCTTTTCACAGATTAACTGACTCCTGGAAATGTTTAATAAATGTTGGGCGGATGGTTTGATTTGCTGTGGCACGTAAAGAGGCGGAGTAGTTCGTTGGTTTAGCTGTGACGGTTTAAAAAACTTCTCATTGTTCATGCATGCGTCCAAGTAGTCAGTCGAGAAAGTTAACGACGGCTTCTCTTGTTCGTCGCTTCCATTGGTGATTTTTAAAGGTTGTTATTCCACTTGAGCAGCTCCATATGACAGATCCTGTTTTTTCTTTTAATTCTTTCTGTCTCGGCCTTGGTGTTTGCGTAGTTGCGGCTAGTCCGTCATCTCTATGAGGCCAATTTTCAATGTTAGGTATTTGTTGTAGCTGTGCTAGAAGGTAGCAGCGACTAGTTCACAGTCTCTGCCCCATCATAGCTCCTTGTAACATCGAAAAGTGTGTTGAGTTTTTTCTTCTCCATGGTTGGCCGTTTGTGAATAGAGAGAGTGCTTAGCATTGGACAATTGTTTGGCGGTCATCTTCAGGAAAATGGTCACCGTGTTCAGATTGCGAAATCGAGGGCGCGTTAAGGAGTGCTTCAGATATCGAAGGGTAGAATTCAACGAACGACCGTCAAAGCAAATAAATGCTGAGTCACGTTTGTTTGGCGATATTCGTTTGTACCATTGGTTTGTTTGCGAAATTTTCTTTTGATCTTTTAGTGTGATAAACGCATCATTGGTATGCAATGAGCCACCTTTCCGATTGGATAAATCCATCTAATAGGAGTTAGGCATAAGCAACGGATTCTGAAGATAACAATTCTAAACTTGTAGCGCTACCAAAGTGAATCAGTGGATACACATCTTCTGTCGCTTCAATGCCAGATTCGAATTTGTTTTGGGCCGAGACACCGGTTCGATACGAGGTCGCTCAATTTTTTTTCACTGGTCTGTTCCTTTAGCTTCTTTCAAAAATCAAGATATCTATTTAAAAAAATTGCGTATAAAGCTGGAGTCGGAGAGATTTTTAAGAGAGGTTATTGTGACGTGAAACACAACACGTGAATTTCGATCGAGGCGTCAAAAGCAAGAGTCACAGTGATACATGTCTACCAGGCTCTTTCGACTAATATCTTAAGCATTGTTTTTATTTTTTAGAACGCTTGTAGGGGCCTGCCTGGTGGTTGATAGGCATCATAAAGCCTTGATAAACCTGCTAAGTCTCAACAACACGTTTTAAAGAAGGTGCAAGGTGTGTTCCTGTAACTTCAAAATGCCACTGATATACGCGGCAAGTTTATCTTCGTTTGAAGTCATGGTCGTCAAAATCCAGGTAGGCAAAGTCGCAAGAGGCAGTTTCGTGCCCAAGAATAAAACCCTGTCGTGAGTTTCGTGGCCCATTTGGGCCAAGGCGTTGCTAGCGATCAAAGTTTTGGAAAAGTGAAAACTGCTTAGAGAATAGACATTATAAAATTTCTCTATGTCATCCTCCCTGTTTACCCGTGGCACGAGTGTGTAACAAAACCTTCCCGGCATGCATTTCGATCACGTTCGGGCAAGTACAAGACAAGACAAGCCTCCATTAAATCACACTTAAACTACCTCAGAGCGTGTATTAATAGTTTGGAAGCACCAACCATAGAATTTACTGAATCTGTGATCTAAAATTTGAGCAAATCTATCATAGCAATCAAGAAGCAAGACAGGGAAGAGAACAGCCACTGCTATCATTTTGTATAATTTACGTAACTATTGCCCAGTACCGGAATATTTAAAAAATGCATTTTAAATTTACTTACGTTAATAGGTGAAAGAAATGTTGGACAACTCTCTGTACTATTGTTCGTAAACTGTACCCTGCAAATATGATATCAGTGGATGTGATAAACACAACCAGCAAAAAATTATTACCGCTTGTTGTATTTTGTGTATGTTTTTGGCCAACTAAATTGAATAAGCAATAACAGTAACTGACTGATATTTGTTTGAGCTGGAGAGCTGAAAGACATCTGAACTAACATGGTTCACGACAAGATTCCATTTTTTTCTGTAACTTTTAAGTTATGTTCTCACAAGTAACGAAAAAAACAATACATTCTGGGGGGAGGGGGGGGGGGGGGGAGGGGGGGGGGGGGGGAGAGGTTTGGTGGGGGATTAATTAGTGGCATGGTGATGTTCAAGGACCTATATTAGTTCCTGTTCCCCTGATTAAAGGCCGGGGTAACTTCTTTGTATGACATAGCTGTGTAAATAAGACCATGTTTTTACAAAGTACAAGAAAACATACAAACCCTTGTTTTGCAGTTGATATTGAGAGTGGGCTAGTGATACAAGTATTTTTTTTAATTTTCGCAAACTCTTGACTTTGCAGCACAACCAGTTGTTGGAAAAAGGCAACATCGGCAATCGCACCCCTCACCTCAGGAGTCACTTTGAAGGCTTCGGTGGAACAAAGGGCGTTAGGTTTGTTTACTCAAAAAGTGGAACTTTGACTCAGCAACCCTGCCAAATTTTCGCATGACTGTTTGTTTACGTGTGTCAAACCAAATTCTGCATGTTTTTTTCACTGAAGTTTTGCTTTGTGTTTCGAGATATTATGTAGTGCAAAAAACCTGTATTTGTTGTCACGACGTCAGCACGTGACCACAAAGAACGGCAATTTCACTTAAAAATCCAGCAAATTATTGATCTTTCTGACAAACGTTTCTGTAACCTCTAACAAGCATGTCAAGCCCAGGTTAAAAACCGTTTATAAATTGTGATTTCCATGTTAACGTGGCGACTGCCAAAGACGTTAATTTCACGCCATGCGCAAGCTAGACAATGTTTGACATCAGGTCATTTAAAACTGATTTTGATTTCACATGTATCACGCCACTGCAAGGACTTAAACCCTTAGGGTTAAGATTTCCCAGTGTTTACTAGAGTTAGGGTACTGCTCGACAACTAGGGTTAGCTTTGAAGGTTAGGCTTATGGAACAAGGTTAGGCTTAGAGTTAACGTTTAGGGTTACCGCTTGAAACTAGGGATACGGAACAAGGTTAGGCTTAGAGTTGATGTTTAGGGTTACCGCTTGAAACTAGGGTTACGGAACAAGGTAAGGCTTAGAATTAACGTTTAGGGTTACCGCTTGAAACTAGGGTTAGCATTGAAGGGTGAGGGTTATTGCCTTGGGTTAGCGCTATTGCTTTGTTTTTAGGGTTAGCGCTTCGGATTAGGTTAGAGCTAAGGTCAGGACATGTTAGGGTTAGCCCAGTGTTAGGCCAAGGAAAACAATCAAGATGTAACCTTACAAAATGTTGATTTCAGGTTTTTAAAACCGTTAAAATTGTGATTTCATGTTATCATGCGACCGCAAAGATGTTAATTTCACTCAAATTACAGCCAAATGTGAACTTTACGCGATTTCACGTTAAGGCATGATGGTAAGGATTTTGATTTCCCTTCAAACGAGCAAGTTGTTCATTTCACCCAGCGTGTAAACTCAAAGACGGCAATTTTAGGCCTAAATGGGTTAAAATGTTGATTTCACGTTAAAATGTCAATTTCATGCAGCATGTAAGCTCAAAAACGGCGATTCTGGGCTTAAATAGGTTAAAATGTTGATTTCACTTTAAAGCGTGACAGCAAGGATCTCTATTTCATTTTAACTGCCTGCAACATATAAGCTTAAAAATGTAGGGCTGGCAGATTAACCCTTCTGTGCAACGTACAGGTCTCCTTACATCTGCATGGCCCCTGATCCCAGAAGTTTAAAACACTACAAATCATGCCAATTTGAAGTAAAATCAACGCAACCTGGATCACAGATCTATATTTCAATCGATCGCTTCCTGTTGGCCATTATTATGTTGGAATAAAAAAGGAAAAAACACGCTCTGTAGTTAGTTTAAGTGTGATTTAATGAGTCTTGTCTTGTCTTGTCTTGCCGAACGTGATCGAAATGCATGCCGGGAAGGTTTTGTTACACCTCGTGCACGGGTAAACATGGAGGATGA
>JAHPZR010014587.1:0-34444 GCA_019787425.1 Platygyra sinensis | reverse complement strand
AACTAGTAAAGTTATCACTAAGCTGCCCCCCGCTTTCTTTTATTTCTGCTCATTGAAACAAAATATTGAACGTTTATTGTTCTAGTCGTATACTAAAAAAAAACAATTGTCTGATATGAACTCTTTTATATAAGAAATATTTTGATGGCATCGTGCTCGCAGAGCACATGCAGTTTTGTTCGTTTTGTTGGCTAGTTTTCGCCGTTCAGGCACGCTTTTTCACACTTTCGCCGTTTCAGAGATAGGAATAACTTTATAGGTTTAAGTTACTGGTATTCATACCGATGTGTCTACACACAAAATTATATCTATCCTTTTCAAAATCTCAGCCTCGGCTTATTCTCTATCATTAAGAAAGAGGTGTAGGTTGAAATGACACTGTTTTTGGAAATCGCCGGCCCTTATACACTGGCTGTTTTGAAAGAAAACCCCATCAAAACCTATTTTCTGAACGCTTAAAGTTATAGAAAAACGAGCAACATCGGAAATGTTTTCTCGCACAGCACCCCCCAAAAATGTGTCGGCGCTTTTCCAGATGTGGCTGGTTTTTTTTTTCTACCACCCTCCTGCAAGTTTGATATTCTGAACGCGAGTGTTTCCTTCCACTAAAGAGTCCACATAACTCTGAAACGACGGAGCGAAATAAAACAAAGCCCGACACCCTTTTTCGAAGGAGGTAACCCTCCAACATACCTCGCCGATTTTCAGCCATTTTTCCGTTGGAAGGACGCGCGGGTAAAACGAACAAAAATGTTTATCCTTATATGCTTCATCCGAGAAAAGACGTAAAAACCATTTACGCAGATTGGATGATTAGGTGTAAAAAATCCCCTCCGCACTGACCGGTGTCGGATATGGGTCAGTTTACTAACAACAATGGGTCCATGACAACTTGAAATAAACAGAGGTCTATGTTGCAGTGAAATCGTCCGAGAAGGGGAAAAACTACTAAGAGCTTCAAACAGGTTTTGTAATATAAACTGCCGTGATTTATTTCTTTTACTAAGGAGATTTTCAGCGGCGGCATTGGTATTATGTTTCATCGAGGTTTAGACAATCATCCACAGGCGAGAGATCGAGTCAAGCACAGATGTAGATGTAGTCGAAATTTCCTCTTTTTAGCTTCACGAGGCATATATGGTTTCAGAAAATGTCTGGAGAACGAAGGAGTCTTAACTCGAACAACATAATACCAATGCCGCCGACGAAATAATCACGGCAGTTTAAATACAAACCTGTTTAAACCTAGGTAGTTTTTCGCTTCTCGGACCATTTCACTGCAACTAGACGTCTGTTTATTTCAAGTTGTCATGACTTATTGTTTTGGTAAACTGACCCATGCCGACATCTGTCCGCGCGGAGGGGATTTTTAACACCTAATCATACCGATCTCGCAAAAGGTTTTTTGTCTTTTTTTCGATAAAACAAAACTGCATATAAGGATGAACATTTCTAGTTCGTTTACGTGTGTCATCCAATGGAATTGGCTGAAAATCGGCAGATATGTTCCCTATTACCTCCTTCGAAAAAGGTTGTCCGGGTTTGTTTAATTTCGCTTCCGTTTCAGAGTTATGGCCTCTTTAGTGGAAGGAAACACCCGCGTTCAGAATATCAAACTTTAGGAGAGTGTAGAAAAAAACCAAACCACATCTGGAAAATCGCCGACACCCTTTTTGAGAGTGATGTGTGAGAAAACATTTCCGATGTTAATCGCGCCGTTCCGATAATTCACGTGCGGAAGCGAACCAGTTTAAGCAAAGCAGTGTTTCTGAATATTTCTTTTCATATCACTGCGACAATAACTTTTTAGAAAATTTTAAACACATGATTGTATTCTATAACTGTTAAGCTTTCAGAAAATGTATAGGTTGATGGGGTTTTCTTTCAAAGCGCCAGCGTAAGAGCGCGATTTTCAAACACTGTCAATCCTGGTCACCTACCATGATACCTTAACCCTGACGGAAAGCATGTTTATTTCACTTAGAAAACAACAAAGTGTTAACTGCCTGCAACGTATAGCTCAAAAATGTAGGGCTGACAGATTGAGATTAACCCTTCCGTTGCCAACGTACAGGTCTCCATACATCTGCATGGCCGCTGATCCCCATCATGCCAATTGAAAAAAATCAACTCAACCTGGATCACAGATCTGTGTTTCAATTGATGCTTTTTGCTGGCCATATTCTGTTGAATGAAAAAAAGCAAACACAAGCTAGTAACTAGCCTGGTACAGCCGCCCCTCCCGTCGTTAAAAAAAAGATATCGAGAAACGTTTGCAGAACCTGATCGCAATGCATGCCAGGATGGTTCTTTAGTACCTCGTGCGCGGGTAAACATGGCGCTGGATAAAAGAAGAATTTTATAAGTCTAAAATCCGCTGTCACTTTCCAAACTTGATGCTAGCAATGCTTGGCAAATGGGCCACAACTCAAGACAGGGTTTTTTTTCTTGGGCAAGAGCTGCTCTTGGACTTTGCTGCCTGGATCGGACGTGACTTCAAACGCTGATAGCTGGCTTATATCGTTGCGTTGGAAGTTGTAAAACACATTTTCCTTCGTAAAAAACTTGTTGGTGACTCACGGGTTTTATCAAGGCTTTATGATGCCTATCAACCACCAGGCAGGCTACAAGGTACTGTAAGGCCCCAGTGTGGCCATTATGCTTTGCGCCGCCACTGTTGTTGTCTTGGGTTTGCACGGGAGTGAAAGCATCTATTGTTTACGAGTTCTATTCTGGCGGCAAACAAAAAAGCCTCCGAATTTTGCAACATCACAAAATGGCCGCCAAGAGATTGCAGCGTGCAATGCTTAATGGGCAACACTGGGTCTTTAAAAACAATGCTCACATCTCTTTTCTGTCCGAATGGCAGTTGCTTCGATGCTCGATCGATTCGCGTGTTGTGTTTCACGTCACAATAACCTGTCTAAATAGTCTGTTTTCAGGTTCTTGATTTTCGAAAGAGGTAAAGGAACAGAAACGAAAAAAAAATTGTCCTACCTCCCATCGAGCCGATGTCACGTCAAAACAAATTCGAATCTGGTCCGTTAGCGCCTTATCCACTTACGCTAACGAAGCAATAAGTAGTAGATTAAAGGGGTTCAGTCACAGCATCTTGAGTTATTTTGAACGATCGCAAAAAATAACCGGTTAAAGTGAAGGAAACCTAAATATAACACTTTATGAGGATAGAAAAAACATCAAGAGAGATAATACTAAACCATAAAGGGAACAAGGGATGGTTAAGGAAGGTGGAGAAGATTGAGCAACGGATTGCAAACAACGAATTGAAAAGTTTAGCTTAAGCTTTTCACACGTGACAGAGCCTTTGAACGGTATTCTGCAGTGAATTTCATCGCTAGCGAAGCAATAGGGGGTCTTTTTTGATCTATTACGTATGTCGAACAAAGGACACCTTTTCAGAGGATCCTCTGAAAAGGTGACCTTTGTTCGACATACGTAATAGATCAAAAAAGACCGCCTAAAGCTTCGCTAGGGAAGAAAAACATGCTAGAATACCGTTCAAAGGCACTGTCACGTGTGAAAAGCTTAAGCTAAACTTTTCAAATCGTTGTTTGCAATCCGTTGCTCAATCTTCTCCACCTTCCTTAACCATCCCTTGTTCCCTTTATGGTTTATTATTATCTCTTTGATGTTTTTCTATCCTCATAAAGTGTTATATTTAGGTTTCCTTCACTTTAACGGTTATTTTTTTCGATGTTCAAAATAACTCAAGATGCTGTGACTGAACCTCTTTAATCTACTACTATTGCTTCGTTAGCGTAAGTGGATAAGGCGCTAACGGACCAGATTCGAATTTGTTTTGACGTGACATCGGCTCGATGGAGGTAGGACAATTTTTTTTTCGTTCTGTTCCTTTACCTCTTTCGAAAATCAAGAACCTGAAAACAGACTATTTAGACAGGTTATTGTGACGTGAAACACAACACGCGAATCGATCGAGCATCGAAGCAACTGCCATTCGGACAGAAAAGAGATGTGAGCATTGTTTTTAAAGACCCAGTGTTGCCCATTAAGCATTGCACGCTGCAATCTCTTGGCGGCCATTTTTGTGATGTTGCAAAATTCTGAGGCTTTTTGTTTGCCGCCAGAATAGAACTCGTAAACAATAGATGCTTCACTCCCGTGCAAACCAAGACAACAACAGTGGCGCGCAAAGCATAATGGCCACACTGGGCCTTAAAGTACCTTGTAGCCTGCCTGGTGGTTGATAGGCATCATAAAGCCTTGATAAAACCCGTGAGTCACCAACAAGTTTTACAGAAGGAAAATGTGTTTTACAACTTCCAACGCAACGATATAAGCCAGCTATCAGCGTTTGAAGTCACGTCGATCCAGGCAGCAAAGTCCAAGAGCAGCTCTTGCCCAAGAAAAAAACCCTGTCTTGAGTTGTGGCCCATTTGCCAAGCATTGCTAGCATCAAAGTTTGGAAAGTGACAGCGGATTTTAGACTTATAAAATTCTTCTTTTATCCAGCGCCATGTTTACCCGCGCACGAGGTCTAAAGAACCATCCTGGCATGCATTGCGATCAGGTTCTGCAAACGTTTCTCGAATATCTTTTTTTTTAACGACGGGAGGGACGGTTGTACACAGGCTAGTTACTAGCTTGTGTTTGCTTTTTTCATTTCAACAGAATGATAGCCAGCAAAAAGCGATCAATTGAAACACAGATCTGTGATCCAGGTTGAGTTGATTTTATTTCAAATTGGCATGATGGGGATCAGCGGCCATGCAGATGTATGGAGACCTGTACGTTGCACAGAAGGGTTAATCTCAATCTGTCAGCCCTACATTTTTGAGCTTATACGTTGCAGGCAGTTAACACTTTGTTGTTTTCTAAGTGAAATAAACATGCTTTCCGTCAAGGGTTAAGGTATCATGGTAGGTGGATTGACAGTGTTTGGAAATCGCGCTCCTACGCTGGCGCTTTGAAAGGAAACCCCATCAAACTATACATTTTCTGAAAGCTTAATAGTTATAGAATACAATCATATGTTTGAAAGTTTCTAAAAAGTTATTGTCGCAGTGATATGAAAAGAAATGCTCAGAAACACTGCTTTGCTTAACTGGTTCGCTTCCGCGCGTGAATCATCGGAGCGGCGCGATTAACATCGGAAATGTTTCCACACACATCACCCTCAAAAAGGGTGTCGGCGATTTTCCAGATGTGGTTTGGTTATTTTTCTACACCCTCCTAAAGTTTGATGTTCTGAACGCGGGTGTTTCCTTCCAGTAAAGAGGCCATAACTCTGAAACGGAAGCGAAATTAAACAAAGCCCGACACTCTTTTTCGAAGGAGGTAATAGGGAATATACCTGCCGATTTTTAGCCAATTCCGTTTAGAGACGGGTAAACGAACTAAAAATGTTCAACCTTATATGCAGTTTTGTTTTATCGAGAAAAAGACGAAAAACCTTTTGCGAGATCGGTATGATTAGGTGTTAAAATCCCCTCCGCGCTGACAGATGTCGGCATGGGATTAGTTTACCAAAACAATGGGTCATGACAACTTGAAATAAACAGACGTCTACGTTGCAGTGAAATCGTCCGAGAAGCGAAAAACTACTTAGGTTTAAACAGGTTTGTATTTAAACTGCCGTGATTATTTCGTCGGCGGCATTGGTATTATGTTGTTCGAGTTAAGACTTCTTCGTTCTCCAGACATTTTGTGAAACCATATATGCCTCGTGAAGCCAAAAAGAGGAAGTTTCGAGGTCTATATCGCGGTCTACATCTACATCTGTGCTTGACTCGATCTCTCGCTGTGGATGATGTCTAATCTCGAAGAACATAATACCAATGCCGCCGCTGAAATCTTCTTAGTAAAGAAATAATCACGGCAGTTTAAATACAAACCTGTTTGAAGCTCTTAGTAGTTTTTCCCTTCTCGGACGATTTCACTGCAACATAGACCTCTGTTTATTTCAAGTTGTCATGACCCATTGTTGTAGTAAACTGACCCATTCCGACACCTGTCAGTGCGGAGGGGATTTTTAACACCTAATCATCCAATCTCGTAAATGGTTTTTTCGTCTTTTCTCGATGAAGCATATAAGGATAAACATTTTTGTTCGTTTACGTGCGTCTTCCAACGGAAATGGCTGAAAATCGGCAGGTATGTTGGAGGTTACCTCCTTCGAAAAAGGGTGTCGGGCTTTGTTTTATTTCGCTTCCGTTTCAGAGTTATGGACTCTTTAGTGGAAGGAAACACTCGCGTTCAGAATATCAAACTTTAGGAGGGTGTAGAAAAAAAACCAAGCCACATCTGGAAAATCGCCGACACATTTTTGGGGGTGATGTGCGAGAAAACATTTCCGATGTTGATCGTTTTCTATAACTATTAAGCTTTCAGAAAATAGGTTGATGGGGTTTTCTTTCAAAACGCCAGTGTAAGGGCGCGATTTCCAAACAGTGTCATTTCACCTACACTCTTTTATTATATAAGAATAAGCCGAGGCTGAGATTTTGAAAAGGATAGATATAATTTTGTGTGTAGACACATCTGTAAATACAGTAACTTAAACCTATAAAATTATTCCTATCTCTGAACGGCGAAAGTGTGAAAAAGCGTGCTGAACGGCGAAACTAGCCAACAAAACGAACAAACCTGCACTAGCTATAGCAAAATGTTCAACGCAATTGTGTGAAATGCTTTTGAAACGCTTTTCTAAGCCAAAACGGCCAAGTGTCGTTTGACGTGACATCTAGCTACATCTTCACCTCGCTGACTGCAACGAAAAGCGATGGAGAATGTGCACAATGTAACGCGATACAGATCTAGATACCAAACGCTTGTAATTGATACCCCAATAAATTCTAAAACGGAAATGTCATAAGATATAATTGCCCCCGCAGGGTTTTTGGCCCAGAGGGCCAAAAACCCGAGGAGGCACCTTAGGACTCCCCGCGTAATAGAGAGAGAAGAAGAGAGAATGTAGGTATTTCCGGTATATAGCCGCAAAAAATCTCGATTTGATCGCTTGCACGCCCGCAAGGGATCGACGTTTTTCCCGCAAACGCTCATGGGAGGCCAGCAAAGGGACACGGGCGCGAGGACTTGCGGGATCGGCGTCTTTGCCACGAGCTTTGTCCTTGGTTTAGATCTCGAGTTCAAGCGTCCCTGAAAAGCGTTTGTATTTGCCGGCCTCCATTACTATTTCAGCTCGATTAAATTAGCTCGCTTCGAAATGGCCGAGATTATGATCTAAAACAAATTGAAAACGCTTTCAGAGATCCTGAAGATGGATTTTGGGGGAAAAACAGCTCAGAGAGTCCTGAAGTATACTAGATCGAAATTCGAGGCCAGTGTGGTTCATTTGCGACTAAATAGCTAAATCAGTATAGTACCTTCCGATCGTCAGAATTACCCAAGGATAACAATAAGGTGACAGGCCTGCGCGACTCCCATTCACGTGTAGTAGCCGCTTAGGAAGTTTTGCCCCTTTTGTATGGTACGATCGGAGGATCTTTGAATATTTCGCTAAGCACTAATCCTGTGTTTTCAGGGAGACATTTCGTCAGAGTAAAGCCGTTAGAGGTCATATTTCTGTGTGGCTTCCGCTGTTATCCGCTTGTAATTTGCAGAGTTTGACACCTCTGTTTTTTTTGCCAGTTTTTTTCTCTTGATATTGCAAGATATGTTTTAGGTTCTCTCAAATGTTAGCTCTGGAGGAATAAAGTTTGAAATATTCCTTTGGCATCTCGTTTATTTGGATGGCTTATTTTCACTGAGTAATCTTACGGCAGGGATCCAAATGTAAATGTTTTGCGGCGTTTTCATTGAGGACAAAAAGCTTGACTCTAATTTGCATATATGGCGACTGTAACGCGATACTTTTGTTTACATTTCACCTCTGTTGTGCTTTCGAGATACGTTTGCTCGTACACTCTTTTCTTTTCTAAGGATGTTATTTTTCCGGCCCAGACTGAATATTCTTATTTTTCTGCCGATTTTAGGCTGAAAATATTCTTGTATTATTCTTACATTATAGCTTATGGCATTTTCGTTTTATTTAGAATTTATTAGGCTATCAAGTACAAGTGTTTGGTTTCTGGATCTGGATCGCGTTCAGCACATTGTGCATGTGCTCTGGACACCACTTTTCGTAGCGAGGCCAAGATGTCACATCAAAATATATTCTTATATAAAAAAGAGTTCATATCAAGACAATTGTTTTTTTTTAGTATCCGACTAGAACAATAACGTTCAATATTTTTGTTTCAATGAGCAGAAATAAAAGAAAGCGGGGGCAGCTTTAGTGATAACTATTACTAGTTTAATAATAATACAAGAATATTTTTCAGCCTAAAATCGGCAGAAAAATAAGAATATTCAGCCTGGGCCGGGAAAACAATTTTCTTATATAAAAGAGAGTACCATTATACCTTAACGTGAAATCTACATTCTAACCTATTTAGACCTGAAATGGACGTTTTTGAGCTTATGCGCTGCGTGAAACAAACATTTTGCTCGTTTCTAACTGAAATCAACAACTTTGCTGTCACGAGTTAACGTGTAAACAACACTTTAACCTATTTAGGCCTGAAATCGCCGTTTTTGAGCTTACACGCTGCGTGAAACGAACATTTTTCTCTTTTCAAGTGAAATCAACATGTTAACCTATACTGGCCGTTCCGAAATTCAGAAGGGGACTGAAGCGAGTTTCAAATTTTAACCAATCGATACACTGACACCACCACTTAAAACATCATGTCAAAATTGGTCATTTCACCAAGTATGATGCTTTTAGGGTGAACAGAGACCAAGTTATGGACTTTGAAATGTGGTTCAAAATCCACACAAAAGTCTCTAATTCTGAGACAGCGTCCTCCAAAACCATACAAACTCTTAAAATTTCTTATTCGTTTTCTGACAACTGTAAAAGCCCGTCATGCACCTACTATTTGAAAAAAGCTGAGTTGAAATCGCTATGTTTGCCCATTTTAAAGAGTATCGCGGAAATCATAACATTTTTAAGAGTTTAAATGGTTTGGGGGAGCTGTGTCAAGATTAGAGACGTTTGTATGGATTTTGAACCTTATTTCAAGGTTCATAGCTTAGTTTCTGTTCGTCCTAAAAGCATCATACTTTGTCAAATGACCAATCTTTTATGTGGTGGTGTCAGTTTATCGATTTGTTAAAATTTGAAACTCGCCCCATTCCCCTGCTGAATTTCGGAACGGCCTATTTAGCCTTGAAATCGACGTTATACAGCTTACGCGCTCCGTGAAACAAACATTTTGCTCCTTTTTTTCATAAACGATCTTGATATCAGCAGACAAGTCAATACTTCAAAGAAAACGAAACACTTTTGAGTTTATAATACATGTTTCGACAAAACTTCTGTGATCTTCAGTTAATTAATGTACAAAGCGTTACAAGTTGAATTTATAAGAAAGAAAGAAATGCTAATTATGCTAGTAACAACGGAATGTACAAAAAACGTGACAAAGTGAGAATTAAAAGGATAGTTTTAGATTTACACGATGTAATTGCTGATTCAAGGAAGGTTGTTGTCTATGAATATGAAATGCCTCTTTTATCTTAAGTTGGAAACCCGTAGAGGCGTGATCTAAAATGTGAAAACAGTCTACCGAACACAAAGCGCGGCAGTGTTCGGAATTCTGAAGGTGTTTGAAAATGTGCGAGGCCTTATCACTGACTTAATGTTCACGCACGCGTGTGGAAAAATGCCTGGTTGTTTCGCCGACATAACAGGCATTACAGCCCGCACATGTGAAATCAACATCTTTGCTGTCACGCGTTAACATAAAATCAACACTTTAACCTACCGTAAATGCTCGAATTAGCGCCTAGCTTCAAATAAGCGCCCCTCCAAGACTCAAAATTTGTAATAAGCGCTCCCCCACTTCCCCGAGAAAAAATGAGTTTCGGTACTTGGTATGGTTTGTAACGCGCATTTGATCACATTGACATGGAATTTGCGCGATATAAATGTTAATTATTATTATTATTATTATTATTATATTATTATTATTATATTATTATTTTAAGTGAAATCGACAGCTTTGTTGTCACGCGTTAACGTGAAATCAACATTTTGATCTTTGCTGTCTATGCTGTCACGCGTTAACGTGTCAGCAAGAAAACATACAGAACATTGTTTAACGCACCTAAACAAAACTGCATGCGAAATTTGGAGCGTTTTTGACAAAGTTCAGCTTTGAGTAAAATACCTAACGCCCTTTTTCACCGAAGCCTTCAAATATTTCAAAAACAAGGTAGCATAACTACCTGGCAGGAGGCGTACAGTTAATCATTTACAAAGCGTGACCGAGGATTTGAACTCGGGACTGCCGAGAAACAAATCCTGCTAGTGGCAGGGTGGAGGCTTTAAGGACGTTCGCGCGAAAATTTTCTAACATTGATTTTTCTTTGAAAATTTTACCATTGAAAGATGATGAGTTAGTGATGTCAGAAATGTAAAAAAAATGGGGGGTCACCGACTTCGTTTCGGAGAGAACATGCCCGGAAAAACACCTAAATCTGAGTAAATCGGGCTTCGTTAGCGAAGAAGACCAAAGTGGCTGCAAGTATCAAAATATTGCAATTAGAGCTTTGAAGGGAAGTGTTCTCTGCCAAATATGGTTTGAATGGACCTATTAAGCGAATTTAGTCAACTGGTGAGGTTCCTCAAAGAAAAAGTTCGCATTTAGCGACCATAGTTTCAGGCGCCTTGCAGCCGCAAGATGGCAGGATTCCATGTCCCTTGGACAGAAATCTTGAAATTTTTTTAACTTCCCACATTGATTTTTTGTTCATTTTTGGACAAAGTGGAGATAATTGTAAATAAAATCTGTTTCTGAAAAGAAAAGTAGGGGTCACCGAACATCCAAGATCGTTAAATCCAATCAAAGCTATAGGAATGCCCACCTGCCCTATCATTGTTCATTTTAGTAATTAGCGCGCGCGCTCGATGCATGACGTGGCATGTGAATTTGCGTGCGCAGTAAGGATGCGCAGAAACAATTAGCGCGAACGTCCTTAAACCCGGGTGCTCTGGATTACAAGACTAGCGCCTTAAGGCTGGTTTTTTTACTAGCGACGGAGTCGTAGTTGGTAATCAGAAGGGTAGTGCGATACGATCTAGTTAAAATCACACTGACGGAGTCGGAAGCAGAACACTGATTCTGCTTATGACTCAGTCGCTTACGATCAAGTGAAAACTGTTTTGTCGGAGTCGCAAGCAGAAGCTGAAGAATGAACCATTATGACAATGTTTGATTCCGGGGCTTGCGATTAGTTGGCTCTTCCGCTTCACTTCTGCTGCCGGCTCTCACAAGCTTGTTTTCACTGGATCATAAGCAACAGAGTCATAAACGCCGCAATCGGAAGAAATGGAAACGTTCTGATTCTTGCACCTCCGATTCCGTCGATTTTATGACTCCGCTTACGATTCCGATTTTCACAAGGTCAATAAGCTCTCTCATGACTCTGACTACGACTCTGTCTCTACTGAAAACCAGCCTTTAAACCACTTGGCCACGCTGCCTCCCGTGAAATAACTTAGTTACACCCAATTAAAGGTAACATTGTCCAATCCATACCTGGATTTTTAACAGCCGTTTCACTAATCTTGACAGATGGAATGACCTACAAGTCAAATTAATCAATGAGACCTAGGCAAATACAAAGCTTTTGTATAGTTGTATCTCAAACTATCGCTCATTTCTAAAGGCCCTGTCCACACTAATCCGTTTTCAAATGAGCCATTCAAAAACGGAGCCATTCGAAAACGCTCTCCAGAGTGGAGCGATTTGAAAACGATGCTTTTTGAAAACGCTGTTTTCTAGTGTGGACGGAGAAAACGATGCCATCTGACCGTGAGTATCCAAAATGGCAGACAGACACTACGGACAGAATCAAGAATGGCGCCAGTTTCGCGGGCCAACATATTAAAATGCGCATGCGTCGAGTTCATTTGAGCATGCGCACTGAGGGTATAAAAGCGTTTTCAAAACGGATACGGCGTTGTAGTGTGGACGGACGAAAACGATACGAAAACGACTAGTGTGGACGCAAATCTTTTTGAAAACGGAGCAAAACAGCTCCGTTTTCGTTTGAAAACGGATTAGTGTGGACTGGGCTTAAGTAAAACTCACAGGTTAAAAAGGCCTCTAGTATGAGCCATACGTCATTTCTACCTCGTGTATTATAACGTTTCCGCGTTTTAGGTAATTTTGCATTTTCCATGTATGTCAGGACTTAGAAAGTGTTTTCCAGCCTTGTGTTCATTACAGTGCGTTTCACAAAACTTTTGAGAAACGTTTTTTTTAAGTTGGTTAAGGTTTGAAATTTCCCGAAGTTTGCTACGAACTTGGCGCTCTCATTACATAGTTGTGAATCAAATCGTGAACTTCGAAACGAAGTTGTAAATTTCATACCGAATTCCGTTGGGAAATTGTGAAGTTCGCATCATTCAGTGTAGTTGGTTAATATCACTAGACGTGAATTGAACAAAGTGAAAAAATTAAAGTGGTACTATGATCAAAAAAATCGTTTCCTTTTTTTCTTCAGATTTTGAAAGTGTGTTCGCTTAACATCTAACTGGCAAAATTTTGAGCTTTGAGTTTCATCCGAAGGCTGTTTATTTTGAGTGTAAGTTTTGGATTTCACGGTCCTCTTTTACTCATTTTCAAAACTGACCGACAGGACATCAGAGGGTTGGATCTAGAGAAAATGACGCCACTTACTCACTAACTTAAGATTTTAGCGTATAAACGCAATTTATTATATATGCAAAACAGGGGTTTAAAAGTCTGAAAGCCCCAAACTGCCGTGCTGCATATTAATTCAGCCACGTACACACGCATACCATTCTTAAACTAGTGAGTCTTTGACGTCATTTTCTCCTCGGCCCAGCTCTCTTAAGATTTTAAAGTAAGTAATGGCAGACCAATAAATAAGAAAATTCCACTTAAAATAAACAGGTGCCTTTTTTAAAATCAGAACTTAAAACTTGGGCCAGTTAGTGTTTAGTTAACATAGTTTTGAAATAAAAAAAAAAAAAAGAATTGTTTTTTTGGTCGCAGTACCACTTTAACCAATCAAGGGTTATTTTTTATGTTTACTTCTGAAATGTAACTTATTTGAGAGGTAGAGACTCCACATCACAGACGGATAGTGTGAATTGTTTCTGGTTTACAGTAGAAATGTAAATACAAAAGTTCAGCAACGACAGCATATGTCTTTGATATTAGAAATCCATATTATGTTTAATTGACAGCTGTCATATCAAGAGATTCGCTGATATTATATCGCTGGCCCAGGTTCAGAGCTCATGAAGGTCACATGTTTTCGCTGACTAAGTGCTGGTTTTCGATTGGATCGCAGGCTCATGTCAGATTAATTTGCTGAAAACAGGACATGATTGTTCGGAAGCTGGTTAACACTAACCCAGGTTCAAAAGTTAACCAAATTATAACTTTTTCTCCTATGCAAATGTTTTCTTTTGCTGCCTTGTTTTGTGTATATGGTGATGATTTAAACTCAAAACAGGAGGCCAAACAACATAAAGAAAACCTCACCGCAAAGTTTCAAAACTCAAATCAAAATTCTATCTTCCTGGGTTACAGGGTTCGTACAATTTTTCAGAAACAAATTTCCAGGACTTTTCCAGGACTCAGATTGATTTTTCAAGGGCTCTAAAATTCCCAAGATCGCAATGTGCAAATTTTTTAGTTGAGTTTAACAGATTTCCAGAACTTTCCAGGACCAGTGGCCGTTTTCCAGGACATTCCAGTCCTGGAAAATGCCATAATAAAATTCCAGGACTTTCCAGGTTTTTCAAGACCCGTACAAACCACCGGACTCTGAACTTTGCGTGGAAGTTCTAACTGAAGCTGCTCGAGAATAAACCAACACAACAGAAATTATATTCTATTTTTTAAATAGGTGTCGGGTGACATTTGGGAAATTTCAGTTGTAACGTTTAACAAAAGGATCAGGAAATAAGTGAATTCCTAATTGACGTAACCATGACGTCTGAGGAAATTCCGAGTCATTCCAACTACACCGAATGGCATGAACTTCACTTGCAATGAACTTCTTAACTTCCCAACGGAGTTCAGCGTGAAATTCACAACTTCCAACAATTTCCAAGTTCTCGATTTGATTGACAACTACGTAATGAAATTGCCAAGTTCATAGCAGACTTCTGGAACTTCAAATGAACTTCAGAAACCGTCTGTAAAATTTCCGGTTTGTTTACTTCTCACACGAATTCCAAAAGTAAAGAAGCTACCTCTCCTGAAAGCTGAAACGTGTACTTTTAGTGATAAGTATGATACCAAAAGAACAGTACTGTATTTTTGTTTGCATGAAATAAATTTTGTTTTGCTGTAGATCAGTATTTGTTCGTTTAGCTAGTTTTCTTTGGGTTTCTTCAATACTATGGTATACAGAATGTTTTGCCTTTGTTGACTTGCCTAGAATTATGATTTAACTTACTCGCACGAATGAAAACCTACCTTGGAAGATCCTTTTGCCATATTTTTGAACTTGCACGAAGATTCTCGGGATACTCTCTTTGCCTCAGTCACCGTTTTTTTAGGTTTTTTGACAATTTCAGCATAGGTGGGTTTTCTTGTCAAGGTTTTCTCTGGAACTGTAATCGCAGTCGATTTTCGACGAACAGCTCTCAGGATGTGCTTTGAGTGGATCTGTTTACGAAGTGGGGTTGCCATGCGATGACGTGTTGTACGTAGTCTAGTACCTGCAGCAATAGCCTTTCTGAGCGGAGTCTTTAGGGCTCGTCTTACTGGAGCTACATCTAATTCTTCATATGTTTCATTCAATGCTATCGAAGGGGGAGGTTTCAGTCTCTTTGGCTCATTATCGTTTGAGTCAGATTCACTCCTCTTTCTCTTCAAAGACCGTCCTGTCTGCTTCAGTGATACTCCTTCTTCAAGCTGCCTTCTCAATGGAGTCGGTAGACTTCTCTTTGCTTTCTGCAGCTGTACACCTCGTTTAATCTCATCCTGCAGTGAAGTAGGTAGGCATCTCTTGGTTTGCCTCAAGGTTACTACACTCCTAATTTCTTTCTTCAGTGGAGTCGGTAGACTCTTTGTGGTTGGCCTTAACTGTTTTCCTTTGATAATCTCAATTTGTACCTCCAATGGCATAGTTTGCCTCGTCTTTCTAAGTTTTGGGCACCGCTTGATTTCTTTCTGAAGCAACGGATTCATGGTCCTCTTGGTCTTTTGCAACTTTGGCTTGGCCTGAATGGCTTTTTGTATTGGAGTTGACAGTTTCTTTTTGGTGACCCTTAAAGTAACGCCATCTTCAATAGCCCTTCTGATCGGAGTTTTTAATTTCTTCTTTATCCCTCGCAGAGTGATTCCTTCTGTTATTTCCTTTTTAAGGGGTGTGGCCATTCTCCTTTTTGTCTGTCGAAGGGTGGTTCCATCAACAATTTCTCTCTTTAAAGGTGTGGCTAACCTCTTTTTGGTTTTTCGGAGTCTGATCCCCACTGAGATCTCTTTCCTCAAGGGAGTAGCCATTTTCTTCCTTGTCTCCTGAAGCTTGATTCCTTCTTCAATATCTTTTCTAAGGGGTGTGGCCATTCTCCTTTTTGTCTGTCGAAGGGTGGTTCCATCAACAATTTCTCTCTTTAAAGGTGTGGCTAACCTCTTTTTGGTTTTTCGGAGTCTGATCCCCTCTGAGATCTCTATCCTCAAGGGAGTAGCCATTTTCTTCCTTGTCTCCTGAAGCTTGATTCCTTCTTCAATATCTTTTCTAAGAGGTGTGGGCATCTTTTCTCTTTTTGTTTGTCGAAGTTTAGTTCCATCAATAATCTCTTTTTGTAAGGGTGTGACCATCCTCTTTTTGGTTTCTCTGAGTCTGATCCCCTCTGAGATCTCTTTCCTCAAGGGAGTAGCCATTTTCTTCTCTGTCTCATGAAGCTTGATTCCTTCTTCAATATCTTTTCTAAGAGGTGTGGGCATCTTTTTTCTTTTTGTTTGTCGAAGGTTAGTTCCATCACTTATCTCTTTTTGTAAGGGTGTGACCATCCTCCTTTTGGTTTCTCGGAGTTTGATCCCCTCTGAGATCTCTTTCTTCAGGGGAGTAGCCATTCTCTTCTTTGACTCCTGACGCTTGATCTCTTCTTCAATATCTGTTTTAGGAGGTGTTGCCATGGTCCTTTTTGTTTGTCTGATTCCATTTACAATCTCTATTTCAAAGGGTATGACCATCTTTTTCTTAGTCTCATGCAATTTCACTCCTTCTTCGATTTCTTTACGGAGGGGCGTTGCTAATCTGGTTGGCTTGTCTTTCCCAATTGCCATTTCTCTGTGTGCATCTTCCTCATCAGAGGTATAGTCATCACTATCTAAGATTGCCTCATCCATGTTTTCCTCAACACTATGGCTCAGACTAGTCGTCTCGGAATTAGGTACTACTTTTGACTGTATCACAGCAACAGATCGGAGCTCAAGCAAACTGGGACTTCTTCCTGCTAGTCTCATTGACGATCGTCGGCTGGTCTGGGGCGTGTCTGTTACCGATGCAGCTTGATTTGATCCAGTATGTCCAACATTATCTCCTTCCAGGGGTGATGGCGACTGTCCACATTCCTTAGGTGGGACATAGTCCTGGGAAACTCTATCTTTCCTAGCAGACACACAATTCTTTTCCGCCAATCTGGAAGAGGATCGTCTCCTATGGTTGGGTTTCGCATTCTTTGGGGTAAAATGGTTTGATGGAAATTGTTTATGAACTTCAGACGCGTCTTTAGGGATGGCTTCCATTGCAGCAGTTTCAGTTATCTCTCTGTCGGCTGTCTTTGAGGTGTTAATGCATTTTTCTGGTGTGGGACTCTTCGGGATGACGTCTTCCATTTCAGTACACTCTAGAATCATTTTATCAAACTGTGGGACGGGTTGTGCATGCCCTCTAGGTGTACCATACTGCTGAGAAATTAATTCATGGATATTAATCTCATGGGTGCCTCGACCTTGCTCTAATGACTCCACTTTTGAGGAATGTTGCTCTTGTGTTTTTGATGTTTCATTCTCAGAGGAATCTGGGCTACCATCGTCTTCTTCTGTTATAGATTCAGTCTGTGGCGAAGCAATAACTGATCTTCGTTTCTTGGAAGATGAGCACAGCTGGACGAGGCTATGGTCACTAGCAGTGGAAGCTCTCCTTGGTGTTGCTCCGCGTCTTACTGGCGTAGCTGGGGGCAATTCTTTGTCAAATTGTTCAGGGCTGAGAACTGGTCCAAACGAGACTCGTTTAGAACTCCTCTTGGTCTTGCACTCTCCCCCGACAGACTTTCTTTTTTCCCAGACAAGTTCTACACTTTCGCCAATTTTTTCTCGCGGTTCACAGTTCACAGCAACAGTGGAAAAAGGTGTTTTATCAGCCCCTGGGGATGTTAAAGCCTCTTCCTCTTCTTGTAAAGGCATAGAGTGTCTGTGAAGCCTGTGGATGTTTTCTTTTAAACTACCTCCTGTAGGTGGAGTTCTTGGGCTGCCTTTGGGTGCGGGCATTTTTGGGGTTTTGTTGTCTTGTGGTGTGTTTCCTATGCTGCTGGAACGGCGGTGTCGAGTCTGCAATGAAGAAGCAGATGAGTTTTAAACATTGCTAATTATCCTATTTCTAAATGTTATCGGTTGTCTCTCTTTAGACTAGTCCAGTATGTTTATTGTTCACTCAGAATTCAGGGGTGAAAACGGCTTTTTGAGGAGTGGTGAACCCACAAAAGACAACTCCCAAAATTCCTATGGAGGTTGGGGGTCCTTACGAATTGTCCATGTGATTCGATTCCTAACTTCACTTATTACTGTTAAGGTTACTCGAAACCTTCGTGGGGCTACATTTGCCAAATTGTCTTTTTTTCGACCAGATTAAGGTTTATAATATTTAAGATAACATTTCCCCAAAAATGAACTAAAACTTTAAAATGAGCCCAAGTTAATTCTAGTTTGTTTTCCCTGGGCACCTACTGTAACCTCTACTTGTGACGAGTGTGGTTAAAACCAAAGAAATTAAATTGGTTACAGCCTACCTTGGGTAACTTTTCTTTAACTTGCGTCTGGACTGGAGAGGAAAATTCAAATCTGAATGATCGATCACTTATTGTAAAAACATCTAGATGCTGAACTTCCACTTCGCTTATTGGTTTTCCGTTTACAAGAGTTTGGTTACAGGAACTCAGATTGATCAGCTTAATCTGTCAGGAAGGAAAAAGATTGATGAGCAACTCAGGGTTGTCAGTTGATTTTTGAGTACTATCATAGGTGGCTAACCTTCGTGTGAAAAACTTGCCTCAGAGTGGCTGGGCGCACTGCACATTGTTTGGCGAGAGTATGAGAGGAATTGGAAAAATGTTTGACAAATGATTTCCTGAGATGCAATGTGGGGCTATTTTCAACTTCAGTATTCATAGAAATGTCACAGTGGAAAGGTTAGGGAGGTTTGACACATACACTCACGTAATTCAGCCAATTGGCTGCAAGGTGTATTTATTAATACACGGTCTCTTACTTACAAATCGCTCAAAAGAACTGGAAGATTTCAATTATGAGTGGAAACATTTCACGTAAGTTACTACCTGTAGTAGTGTTTTTTTTCCCTTCAAAGTGGTACTATGATCACTTTTTTACCTCTTGACATTTTAGGTGTATCACATAGAATTCCATGAAAGAACAAAAATGCCATTTGCAAATATCTGCATTAGTTTCGGAGATTTTTAAGTGTGAAAAAATGTGTAAAATATGCAAGTGAGATGACTGATGACGTCATACATGTACACTCAACCCAATATTAGATTCAAGTATATAAATAGAGCTATCTTGCCCAATTTGCAGCGCAGACAATTAAAACTTGGCAGGCTAATAGTTCTACAGGAAACATACCTGCAGCTATAAAAAAAAGTCTGTTCCCATGGCAAGTCACTCTTTTCCCCACCCACTTGATTTCAATATGTTAGTGATTTTCAGCTTCAAAAACGCTAAATGGAGCCACAAACTTAAGCTAACATATCAATATGCCTGCTGGATCATGCTTACAAGACACCATTTGCAAATACAAAAATAGGCCCGCAATGCGGACATGTGTGGCTTACGAGTTACCCTGGTCTCAGAGGTTTTTCTTGCCTCTTTGCGGCTCTGGTTCTCTCATCTCATGCAGAGAAAAATCAAGAAAAACCTCTGGGACCGGGGTACTAACGAATCCTGGAGATTTGCCTGTATGTAGTTTCGGTTACAAAAAATTGATTCACGTACACAATTAGTAGATGTTTGAATTTTAAAGAAAATTGTTGAGGAAGCCTGACAAATTGCAGGGGAGTGACTTGTGATGGACTAGCATCCCGTTCAGGGGGAGTAGAAATACTTGTAGCCGCTTCATGCTACAGAAACGGGGTAAGCTCAGGCTGCTATGAGCCAGTCGACTCCAAGGCTTCACTTTTTACATAGTAGGAGGGCAGGACAGATCTCTATTGTCAGAACCTATATCCTCGTTGGAGCAAATTTCACGATTTAGAATACTCCAAATCAGAATAGGACCCAGTTGGTCAAAAAATGGAAAGGACGCTAGTTGTTCAAATGATAATCACTATCTAATGGATAGGTGTTGACAAAACAAACCAGGTTATCTAGTGGATGGGCGCGCGGCGGTATCCTTTCTTGCGATCACTAACCACTACTCAAGAGGTATCTTTAAGGGTTCTAATGAAGCTCAAGCAACTTTCATATTATTCTCCCTTAGAAAGTAACTTTATATCTTCTGACGAGTATTGCTTGCCTTTTTATATGGGTGTCCCCGACTTTGCCGGGTTTCTAAATGTCTAACACAAAGTGAAGTAGCCTGCAGAGCAGGCGCCGGGAGATTTCTTTGAGAGAGCGCTCACATCGTAAAAAGTTCAGTCGCCATCTTGAATTTTTCATGCAGTGGAAGACTGGAAAGAGAAAGAAAGTTCTACCAAGGGAGTGAGTGATAGGCAAGAGAGAGGATAGGGGAGGGGCGGTCTAAATGGCGGTCGCAAGATTGTAAGGCTAATAACTCGATCGCCCCAACAAGATGCCTGCACTGCAGGCTAGAAGTGAAGGAGTGAAGGGGTGATACAACTTAGATCAAAGAGGCTGTTAGCCACTGAACTTGGAAAATAAATTATGAAAGGGTGTTATGAGGCATTGCTCGTTAACGAAGTACTTGTGATGTGACTCGGTGCAGTCTAGGTTTTGAACAAGCGTATAAAACCTAAAAAAAAGTTCAAGGTTAACAAACTGTTTGTTACTGAGGCCTGCCTACACATTTTCATTACGTGTATTTGTACATGTTTTCTCTGTGCTGCAGTCTAAAACGGCAAGATAATTTTTTTGACGAAACTGAGGTTTAACACTTTCAAATACTTGTAAGTAAGGCGCAAGTTGATACATGTTGGATCGTCACGCGAGGGGTTAAGAGTTCAAATCCCATTTGTGTATGCTTTTCATGTTTTGTTTTCTTCTTGACTGCTTTCTCTTTTTCTGCAAAAAAAAACTTTTACGGAAAGGTAGTGTTTGTGTTTCTGTTAAAAGAAAATCCTCTAGCATTTTAAAAACATTCTTTTATATGGATTGTTTTTAACCCATGCGCGAAATAACGCGGCATGAAATAATTGAGATATTACTTATACAAAAGAATGCTATACGTCAGCGTTTAAAAGGCATTACCTTATACTGAAAATAAATGTTTTACCTCCAATATTTTAAATAAACCTTTCCTCCTTCCTCAGCGGGAAAAAATATGATTTCAGAATTGTAAACTCTTCCAGAAAACTAGCATCAGTGCGGATAAAGTGAAACGTGATGGCTAATTAAAGTACATCAAGAACGTACACAAACTTCAAAACAGGAGAAAGAACAAACAGTATTGTCATTGTTTCCCCTTGAAATAAACACCTTTTTATCTTTAAGGAATTTCGCAGCGCTAAGTAATTCACCGGAAAGTAATTGTTGTTTCAATTAAAGGTAAGCTGTTATCAATTTTTTGGGAGCAGTTCCTTTGAGTTGCCTGTTTGCACAAGTTCATCCGATACCAAACCCTTGACCTATCGCGTGTGGGACATGCTTATCGACCTAAATTTGTATGTACAAACCATCTGTTCTTATAGACTGCGAGCAGTCTCTTTCTTTTCCTTGCCCGCTAGAAATTATTGAGTTCTTTTCCTGGCGCGCTAGAAATTACTGGAACATGCGATCTATCCCCATTTCCTCCTCGTTTCTTTCCCTAGCTTGCATAATATATTTTGAGTTCCGCACGAGGAGGATTTCAGGAACAAAAACCGACTACTCGTAGTCTAATATTCTTATTATGAGTCAGCGCAAATTTGTGCGGTACTGGATTAAGTGAAAACCAAAACATTACAACCCGTACCGAAGATTCAACCAGTGTAAGAGCGTAAACGCTCTTGCACAATTTGCACTTACAACACAAGCTGGGTCTGTGTCTGTTGGTTTGTGCCAGGAGAACTAACTCGTGATACGATCACCTGAAAAAAATTACTCGAACCCAAGCTTACAACCTACTGTAGTAAACACAGACTTAAACCGCAGACACAAGACCACGTAAACCGTAGACTCTAGACCACGTGACAGGCGCTCGACTCTCGTAGACAAATAAATAAATAAATAAATCAGGTGATACCATAATGTGGCTTTACACTTCGTGTAAGCCACACAAAAATGGAATGCTGAAGGTGGTCAGAACTGCCTTTAATATTGGGGAGGTTTGGAACCCAGTTTGTTGCCATGGTAACAAAACTTTTAAGCTTGTATTGAGGGGGGAGGAACAGAATAGGGAAGAAGGAGAAATGGCCCAAAAAAAGTTGGGAGGAGGGAGAAAAAGAAACGTAACCATTTAGGGAGGAGGGAGAAATTGGCTCAGAAAGTAGGGAGAAAGGAGATTTACCCCCCTGTTCCCCGCCCCTCTGTATTGTGGAACACCTTTAGGAGAATCTTACTGCAAAGAATCAACATTTTCTGATACAAATTGGCCGAGATATCTTTTTTGGTCATTAAAATTTGGTTGAGTGTATGACATTATCAGTTGGCTAATTTGCATATTTCAAAAACTTGAATACCTTTAGAATAAAAGAGATATTTGAAAAGAGTAAACATCATTTTTCTCCTCATACAGACTACTTGCTAAAGTTTCAAAAATAAATGGCTTCAATAGTGCGATTTTTGTCATGGTATCACTTAAATATTTTCACTTTTTTCTTCACTTCTTTTAAGGTGGCCGAACACAGTTTTCGCGCATGCTTTTGCCCATGCAATATTTAGCACGTGCACAAAGATGCCGTCAGTAGAGCGATCATTTTATTTACTCAACACCCGCACTATCTGTGTTATTTTTCTCTATAACTGAACCCAGTGTATTGGTGGCTTTAGTCTTTTATTACAAAGATATGTTAGAAAAGGTAACGATGCAAAGAACCCAACAATTTTCAGCTTTTGTTTGTTACCGAAAGAACCCAGTTAAGTGCAGCGCATGCGCAGTTGCTCGAAAAATTGAGACCAATTGTTTTAGCAGAAACATGCCGATTTCTAACAATCCAGTCGTTAGAATTTCAAGAAATTTGGCAGAAAAATAGATCAGAGACCTTGTGAGTGATCTATCAAAAAAAAATATGAATTTTGACATTGGAATTTTTAATAACACAGAAAACCATTCACGGCGAATTACGAAAATCGCCTATGTCAAAATTTTATTTAAGCCTTGATGACAGAAGGGATTTAATGTCAATTCTTAGTGTGCAAAATATGAAAAAAATCTAACGACTGGATTTTTTTAAATAGACAAAAACCATTATTTAAGCCTTGTTTTTAACCAGCCCCATTGCCATGGCAACAGCACACACCCTAGTCAAAATGGAGAATAAATATTTCTGTGGTTAACCTTGACTCTTGCAAAAAATGCATGCTAAAGCATAAACAGTTTAAAAGTTATGGTGAATTAGGCGTAGGCACTTGAAAACTGTGTTCGGCCACCTTAAAGGACCTTAGTCAGCCTCCACCATTTTCGATGACATCAAAATCATTGATATAGCATGGTGAAGCAAATTCTTATTGTTTTACTGTTAGTTGTGTTCTTGAAGGTTTGTTTAATTATCATGAGCAGTTTCACAGTGATGTTTCTTCATTTTGACAGACTCTGAATAAAATATAATAGCCAAATTCTCGCATGTAAACAAAAACAAAGGTGTGGCTGACTAGGGCCCTTTAAGTTGTTGCAATGTACATCACACTTGCACCTTTACTCTGCTTATTTTGTGCAAAAAAGGCAAGAGTTGTATTAACAAAAGGTTAAGGAGGCAATGAAAAAGAACTTAGTTCTTTTTGAACTAATGTTCTTATAAATTTTACTATTATCAAAAAGTTATAAACATTAGACATATTATATAATTATTTATTAAACATATTTAAAAATAATCCATAAATACAAATATTAAATTGAACAAATAAGAAAAATAATAGGTAAATAAAAATACTGAACTGAATATTATATTTAATTATTAAAATATTGCTACAATCAGCTTGCCATAATAATAACACTAACATGATTTTGTATGTCACTAAATGCATGCAAGAAAAGCCACAAATATTGAAAAGAGCATAAGTGACACTTCAAAATTGTTATAAAGCTACCGTTGTTTTCAGGTGAATGTCTCTGGTCCAAAGGTGATGGTTTTACTTCTCAGTTACTTTAAATGGAGCAAAGCACAAAAACTTCTCTCAAGTCTGTAGTTTTCATGGTGAGACAAACAAAGGTCCTTTCCTATTTTCCTTTTGCTATTCCTTCAAAACACAGTTCATTAACTTTTGTCACCCTTTGCCACTGATAAACATGCTCTTACACAACTGATTGAATCTGCCACCATTGTTCTTGTGGCAAATGAAAACTCATTGTTGTACCGTGCCTCAGGATAATGCATATGATTAGCACCATTAGCAAATACCAAAATGGAACGCCAAAGAGGCCAGGAAAGCTTTTCAATAATGGGAAGTCTGGAACCCGGTATGTTGCTATGGTAACAAAACTGTTAAGCTTGTATTGTAGAGCACATTTAGTAGAATCTTACTGCAGAGAATAAAAGAATTCTGATACAAATTGGCTGAGATGTTTTCTCCAGCATATTTGATCAAAATTTGTATGACGCCATCACTTGGCTAATTTGCATATTTTAAAAACTTCAACATCTCTAGAACAAAAAGAGATATTTGAAAATAGTAAACAGCATACGAAAATCGATTTTCGTCGTAGAAGCACTTTAAGCAAACAAAAAAGGTCACTTTAAAATCTAACATTCCCCAGCAAATGAAAGTAAAATCTTAAAACATGTGCAAGTTATTTTAGAGAAAAAGGTTCTTTAATAAAATTTCATGAAACAGTCGAGTGAAATAAGCGTCATAGCGCATCAACTTTTAGTGCAAAATGGGTTCCTCTGGTAGCTCTTTTCACAAAGACCTCATTTTCATTTTTGACCAACAGCGGCAATGATATTACGCATACAGAACTCACACTAGTACTCTTAACCTGCTTATTTCTCTTGGTTTTATCAATTACTTATGAAGAGAATGCAACTGTTGTACTATTTATTGCCTTGGAATTCCTGCAAAAATCATTTTGCTCACGGTCAACACTATAGGCCCAGGTGCCATGATTTCATTGGTTGATGGTATATTTTGTCGACATAAATCCGAGTAAAGGCTTATGTTTACATCTCCTCAAAGAGTGATAACTTGCAATAGTGTTTCGTGAGAATACTATCCTTTTAAATGAATGAATAGGATGTGTAGAGTTGGTAGATTGCAGGCTGTCATTAAGTTTTAATTCACCTGACCAGTGTAGTCTTGACCTTTATACCCTTAGCAAACTTGTTACTTTTTGGGTGGATTGTATCAACTACAGGCCAGTTTACCTTCAGCATCAAGCAAGGGTCCATCAAACATATCAAGCCCAGGTAATAGGTGCGATGGGTTACCCCCTTATTGACAGCTCTAGCCTGGATTGTCATGAAATTTGGCCAGAACATTTATTGAGCATTGAGAAACAAAAGGGCACCAGGGTTGGCAAATTATTCCAACTTTATGGGTCTATTTAACAATTAGATTACAAGCCCAAGTTTTCTACGAGCAGATAGTCAACAAGGCGAAGCCGAGTTGACTATCGCTCATAGAAAACGAGGGCGAGTAGTCTAATTGCTTAATTAGTATAAATTTACCGTAGTCTCATTGCATAAAAAGAAAAAAATGTTAAGTAACGCATAGAAAAGAACTGTTTTATTATGTTACATCAAGTTCAAACGTGATGCGCGATGTGCACTGATGCGTAACTGTTTTTTATCGGCAGATAGAAAACCATAATATAACCAATCTTATTCACGAATTCACAGTAGACTACCATAAATTTATACTAAAAAAAGATAACCATAAGAATACAAGAAAACCTAAAACCCTTTGAGATTGATGCTTACCGATTAACACTGCCCAGTGTTTGAACATTATTGCTTGAACAACAGTTGGTCATTTTCAGTTTTCCAGGATCTTTCATAGATATTCAGTATAAACTGCTTATTTGTGTAGTAGCTTGTCTCTAAAACTAAACAGGAAAGCACATTCGAGACTTGTATAGGAGACAAACATTCCGAGTTGAACTGCTCGCTCGGTGTGGCCGCTGGATCTACGCCAACCACAGAAATTTTCTTCAAATAGCACTCTCGGACTTGGCTTTTCAGGGTTTTTTTGCATAGGATGAAAGTACTGGTACATGTACCTCATTGTGTGATTTTGGGTCATTTTCATGGGAAATATCCATTAGAAAGATGAATTATTTGAAGACCTTCAACGTGAGTGCTTTGAAATGGCATAGATTTGCATAAATTCACACTTTGCCTGGGCACTAACATGGTAGAAACCTAATTTGCATAAGCTTATGTCATCAGCTGAAAACCCGAGAATCACTCTACACTTCTGATTACAACTCCTACTACGACTCCGTTGCCAGTGAAAACCAGCCTTAAGGATTTTCTTTATAATTTGCATGCAATAGGCTTGTGATGATGCTCACAAGTTAACACCATTTTGTTGATAATGAACAGAGATCTTTAATTCTTCCTTGCTAAAAGTTCACTGGAATATCTAGAATTTCCTTTAAGTCCATTTTTTTCAATACCCCAGTTACCCATATTCTCATGCCAATTTCGTGAAATTCTTATTATAGTGATTCTCAAGAAATAGGCATATTTCTGAGAAAGCGATTCTCCATTCAATCACGACTGTTTGACTTAATACGCGTGCACTGCATTTAAATGGGCTCTTTCAGTAACAGAGAAAAAGCTAAGAATTGCTGGGTTCTTTGCACTGTCACCATTTCCAACAGTTATATCTCTGTAATTAAAGATTGAAACCATCAATACACTGTGTTCAATTATAAAGAAAAATAGCAGAGACTGAGTATTGCTCTATTTGATGGCATTCTTGTTTTCTGCAATCCTTATGCATACGCTGAATCGCATCACATCACATTGGTGAGAGAGGTGTGTGTGTTTTTGATTCATAGATATCAGTTTCTTTTTGAGGCGGGTTAATAAGTTGAATCAAAATTCGAATATTTTGGAAAACAAGTACAGTAGATATAATTATAGTTTCTTCTGAAAGTTTAAGGCTATTCCTCACATTTGCCTTGTGCATCTTTTCTGCGCATAATTTGTGGCGTCATTTAGTGGGCCCGCGTGCATGCGCATATTGAAAACATGGCGGATTTACCTTGATATTGAGCCCTGTCAGTTGGGAAATGGCTATAGCTCACCAATGAGCACGGGCACCCCTACTTTTTTTCAGTCATTGTAATCAACTTATCACAAACTATGCTTGCGGAAAGACTTATGTGATTTCTATTGCTGAAAATTGAATAAATAACAAAAATAGCAGGTAAACTGTGGTCTTTTCTATTTTGCCCTATGGTAACCATGTCAAGAAATCTGGTTGAAATTTTAATCAAGAATTCAGCTTTCTGTCTAAATCAAACTTAAAAAGTTTATTTGTGTCCGACACAATGCATTGACTTCAGCTTAATGTGTGTTCTCATGAGTCTCGGTCATAAAAATTTACAATTATTACTGGGAATGCGTTCTTGTAATAAGCATTAAATAATGCCAAAATGGGTCATTTTCAATGCCCCAATGCTCCTTAATGAGTATGGGCACCCCACTCTTTTATTTCAAAATTGAAGTTCTCATATGATAAATATTCAGTGGGCAAAATTTGAACGAAAATCTATTGCCAGTTTTATTTCAGGGGAATTACCTTATGTATTCCAGAATAGTTAAGATAATAGAATATTTAAGGTGGCTGGAAACAGTTTCCAGTACTTTCCAAGACTTGAGTTTGATGGGTCATTATAACCACTCTTTGTCGGTTAATGCCACAATCATGGTATCAACAAACTGCCCAATCATCGGTGAACAAGTAGCTGTTAATTTTGTGGCACAATAGATTACCATAGCAACAGTATGACCTGCTAAAAACACCCTTAATTTTAGCTTTAAGCGCTGATAACTCAAAAACGAGCAGGGTGACCCCCATTTTTTATTATTGAATTGTAATCAGCATGATAAGATGCAACTTTTTGCAAAGTTGAAAAAAATTCTGCGAAGGGGGTTTAGAGCCACCTTAAATTTTCGAAAATTTGATTTACCTGTAAAACGATGTGAAGGAGATCGTAATTGACTTTCACAACTCTTGCTTTTGTTTTTAATGCAGTATGTGAAAGTTTGTAAATCTGGACGATTAATTGTGACATCTTATTTTAAACTTAGTATGTCATTTCTTAGCAGTCTCACCTCCGTGGTCGAATTCTTAATTCAGATGAAGAGAAATCATTGTTGCTAAAACTTTTAGAATAATTAAAACAACTGGGAACTGTAGAACACATGATGTATTCCTTTTCATCAGCATCATAACATAAATATATGATGATCAAATTTTTAACCCTTGATTTTGTGAGTGTATCACAGAATTCCATGAAAGAAAAGCGCCATTTCCTGTTTGCAAATATCTGCATTAGTTCCAGATATATTTAAGTTTGAAAAATGGGCAAAATATGCAAATGAGATTACTGATGATGTCACACACTCAACCCAATGTTATATTGAGTATATAAATAGAGCTACCTTGGCCAATTTGCAGGTTAATAGTTCTAAAGGAAACACACCTATGGCTAAAATATGGAATGGTATCCCGCTGAACTTCGTAAGATAAGGAAAGCACCTTTTAAACGCAAGCTGACTCACCTGCTTTTGAAAATTCTTGAAATTGAGGAGATGAATGTTGACTTGCACAACCTTGACCTTTCTAGTTTATATTTGTATTAACCTGACTAGCTTTCTCCTTGATCCGCTAAAAATCTCTTGCGTGACTGGCTTAGTTATAGCCTGTAATATGATTATCACTACTCTTATTTATTATTTGTTTTTATTTACTCGCTCATGTATTTATTTAATTGTTGTGTGTGTGTGAGAGAGCTTCTACAGTGTCAGTTTAAGTAGCCCGCCTAGAATAGCTATGCTAACTGTGGGCTACAAAGGCGTTTTCTCCATAATGTCTAAATAAAGTCAATCTTGTTGTTGTTATAAAAAAATTATGTTCCCATGGCAACTCACTCTTTTCCAGACCCCACACCCACTTGATTTTAATATGTTGGTGATTTTCAGCTTGAAAAATGTTTAAAAAGGCCACAAACTCGATCAAACATATTTATATGCTTGGTGGATCATGCATATGGAGTGCTGTTAGCAAATACCAAAATGGAACATCAAAGGTGACCAGAAAAGCTTTTAATATGGGAGAGGTCTGGAACCCAGTATGTTGCCATGGTACAGAACTGTTAAGCTTGTATTGTGGAGCACAATTAATCGAATCTCACTGCAAAGAATCAAATATTTCTAATACAAATTGGCTGAGATATCTCTTTTCATCATATTTGAACAAAATCTGGTTGAGTGTATGACGTAATCACTTGGCTAATTTGCATATTTTAAAAACTTGAATATCTCTGGAACGAAAAGAGATATTTAAACAATAGTCTCCATTTGGCACGAAAATATGCTAGGATATTTGTCGGCAGACATTATCTGTTGCGAGAAGTGAACAGTTTTCCGAGAGCGTAGCTCGAGGAAAACTGTGAGCTTCGAGGAACAGATAATGTCCAAGGACAAATATCCAAGCGTATTTTCGCCCCAAATGGAGACTATTGTGTTTATTATCCTTTAAATCTTTTACGCAATGCGTGCAGTTTTGAAAATTGGAGTATATTCTCGGATATCCCCCAGTTTTAGCTGGGGGATATTCGGTCACGTGACATCTTTAGACCAATCGCGAGCGAGCGAAAAGATTTGATGGATTATAATTGAAAATAGTAAACAGCATTTTTTCTTCTTGTGCAGTCTACTTGTTTATATTTTAAATGGCTTAGACAGGAAAGATGCGATTTTCCTCATAGTACCACTTTGAGTTTTAGCAATTCACACTTCCAGCGATGGATGTGTCTTCCTCAGACACTGTTGACATTCTAGAGACATTTAAAGCGTACCAGTAAAGAATTTATAAGTGAGATTTCTGCTCAGGACTACAATTTTCACATCTTTAGATTTTCATCTTTTTGATTTTCTGGTAAAGGGGAGGCAGATGTGTATCGTGTAATGTGCTTTATTGTCTTGATTCCTTGTCACACATTGCCATCGATGCATCATGATGCATGAAGTTGATGCATACAAGGGCTATAATGTAAGACTTGGGATGTGCAGATAGATTAATGACTATGTAAAATATGTCACTATCAACAGAATGTGCAGCAGCGGCATTACTATCTTTTAGATATCCTAGTTTAATAATAATTTAACAAACAGATCTTTAATTATGGCCCGTTGAAGGTTCACTGACATATCTTGAGTTTCCTTTGGTAAAGTTCAATTGTTTTCAATCCTCTAGTTACTTATTTCCCGAAGTACTTTCATGCCAAATTTCATGAAATTCTAATGAGTGGTTCTCGGGAAATAGGCATATCTCCAAGAGGTCAATTTTTCACTCAATCGGACCACCTCCAAAGGTGATCTCGAATATTCCGGTCATAAGAAACCGAAATTAACCTTTCCATTTGAATTTCGTCCAAAATTTCCGGAATCTTTGGCATAATGAAAGCACCCCTATCTCCTGGGGCTTGGGGGCAGGGTTTCAATTGACTGATGCATAAGCGAGCATGGTGACCTATCATTTTTATTGTCTTTTTCGAAACAGTGCTTGGAAGAGAACATTTAGGGAAAGTTTTAAAAAAATTTATCGGTAACTTTAATTCTGAAGAATCACCTTAGTCTTAAGGACGTTTGCCCTAATTGTTTCTGCGCATGACATCCTTACTGCGCACACAAATTCATCTGCCACGTCATGCATCGAGCGCATGCCCTAAGTACTTAAATGAAAAATGATAGGGCAGATGGCCATTGCTATAGCTTTGCTTGGATTTAACGATCTTGGATGTTCGGTGACCCCTACTTTTCTTTTCAGAAACAGATTGTATTTATAATTATCTTCACATTGTCCAAAAATGAACAAAAAATCAATGTGGGAAGTTAAAAAAAGTTCAAGATTTCTGTCCATGGGACATAGAATCCTGCCATCTTGCTGCTGCAAGGCGCGTGAAACTATGGTCACTAAATGCCAACCTGTTCTTTGAGGAACCTCACCAGTTGACTAAATTTGCTTAATAGGTCCACTTAAACCATATGTGGCAGAGAAAATTTCCCTTCAAAGCTCTAATTGCAATATTTTGGGATTTGCAGCCACTGTGGCCTTCTTCGCTAACGAAGCCCGATTTACTCAGACTTATAAGAGTTTTTTCCAGACATGTTCTCTCCAAAACGAAGTCGGTGATCCCCCATTTTTTAAACATTTCTGATATCAACAACTCGTCATCTTTCAATAGTAAAATTTTCAGGAAAAATTCAATGCTAGAAAATTTTGGTGCGAACGTCCTTAATTCATGTGTTGCATTTACCACTCGACAAGTGGCCGATTTCTCGATCGATCCAGGGGCCCGTTTCTGGAAGCTCCCGATAATTACCGGGCCCGTTAAGCTTTTTCCATTAAGGATGGGAGTTTCAAAGGTTTTGAAAATGGTGCAGTAAAGTTATCAGCTAAAGAAACAAAATGTACTTCATTAGAGGTCAGAACACACCCTACTTTTCTAGAGACTTTGATTTCAAAACGTGATTCCGGGCCCGTTAAGTTACCGGGGCTTTCGAGAAACGGGCCCCTGATTAGAAGTACTAATCATTCTTCATCGATACATAAAGTGGGAAGCCATAAAGTAGAACGCTTCAGCCATATTTACTGCAAAAACCGACGAAACTCTTTATTATTATGAGGGCGACCTAACTTGACCGCTTGGTCGTATGGCTTCGTCATCAAAATTCTGTAAAATCGTTTGCATGGAAATTAAAAACTTAGTACCGGTATAAGCAGAAACAAAATTCAATCGATTTGTGCTACAGAAAATCCTTCCCAATATACATTAGGCTTAAGCTTTCGTTTTTAAGCCTTTATATTTAAAAGCTCACCTTTTTGTCGTTATCAACTTGCACGACGGCGTGTTCTAAAGAAACGTTGGGAAGTTGTATTCTTATGTCACACTCGGGTTTTCTGTGGCAAGGAAAATAATTCAACCACTTGTGAGGCTAATTTTTTTAAAAAGAGAGTGCTTTAAACAAGCAACGACGACGTTTATCTAAAAAGGGTACAAATGTTTATGGTTAATAAGCTTTTATGTACCGAAGTTTCTTACCTTCCAAATAAGCATTCGTTTGTTCTCAAAGGAAATTGCGGTCCATCGGCCCCATTCCTTTTGATAACCACGATCTTACCAATAAGATCATTCATGGTTAGGAATACCACGCGCAAGGTGTTGAATTTTTCAATACCAAACTAAAATAACGGAGGAATGACATTGGATGGAACGCGCGAAATGTTTAACGATAAAATGAAATACCAACGGATTTTTGAGGTATTTGATTTTTGCGCCACAGCCAGGTCTCCGCTGTTCATTGGACAAAATAAGCACGTGATATAATCAAAAGCGTTAACCGACCATTACCGAACACCGATCATCAACGATCTTTACCGAACATGGTCAATCGATTGTGACGCAGGGAAGTTGGAAAGGAGTTGCAGTTTTGTCCTGCGTGGCAGACATGTGTAGCTCCCACCTTAGCTTTCGACTAATCATATGTGTTGTTGTTTCTTCCAATGAAAATGCGTTGTAACTGTGTCTTCTGAGATTATTTTACTCGAGGACGGGATGGTGTTTGCGCATGAAAGCTCGAGACCTATCGAATCCTGTGATTTTTATGCAGTTCATGGTGAGATGAGGGTGTCTTGTTGGATCTTTCTGCACGTTACGAAACACATCCACAGCTGCCTTTGAAGCTTAATATTGTTGGTAAGGAGCAATGAGAAGTGTAATGTATTGTTTGTAGTAATGGAGTGAGTAAATTATTAATGGCTCGAGTTTTTACGAATTAGGCTAAGGAAAATAAGCGGCCATGTTTACCATAGCCTGCATTGCAGATGAAACTAAACCTTGGTATAGTCCGTCTGCGAATCAGCGACCGTTAGCTTGTTCCGCCCCCAGCGTGTTACCAAGGGTTTTTATAATAGGTTCTAAATTGGCTCTTGCGTATGGCTGTTCTTTCGTGCACCGTGATTGGACGAGTGGATCTCGTGGAACCATGGGGCATTTTCCATTTACAAAAAATTTCGGAAAATTGCTATTGGGAATTTCCGTTTGGGAAGAGGGTGTTCCATTTGTCCCAAGTCCTATTTGTTCACAGGCCCCTCTCTGTCACTTCACCAAACAACCAGATCGATGTCTCAGTAAACTGTTCTGTTATGTTATCGAACATGTCTTTCTTCATTGCTTTTCCCACCAAACAAATGCTTATTATCGGCATATGTGGTTATAAGAAGTCTGACATCTGCATCCTCCCGTCTTTCTAGGTTTACAGTGGTAGAAACTTCACCTGTGAACGAAGAATTACAAAAGAACTTTTCAGAGTTGTTCATGCAACATTTTACAAGGGAAACGTGCACCGGCAAAAAAAGCTTCGAACAAACAAGAATTTCTACCTACCGCTTTTACTCTTATGGATCTTTCCTTCAGAGTATTCTTCCACCGATTCCAAATAATATTCGACCGGATACGACTGACCTTTTCTGTCACATTTGGAACTAAATCAACAAATGCAATCAAATAAAGTCCGGGAATTACAGCTATTTTAGGCGATCGTGTTCGTGAACATATAAAATAAACAAGCTCCTCGTGAACCCGAACGAACGCTTAAAGGATACTAGTCAGCCTCTGCCATTTTCGATGACATCGAAATTATTGATATAGCATGGTGAAGCGAATTCTTATTGTTTTACTGTAAGCTGTGTTCCTGAAGGTATGCTTAATTATCTTGAGAAGTTTCAGTGATTTTTCTTCACTTCGACAGACTCCAAATAATATATAATAGCCAAATTCTCACATGGGAACAAAAACAAAGGTGTGGCTGACTAGGGCCCTTTAAATAACATCATACTCGAAAGGACTATTCAATATAATACTACTCAGCCTCAAAATTCCACGGCGAAAGAATCCAATGGTACCTCTGAGATCAAGAGTACATTGAAAGAAAGACCAAAGTCTACATTGCCTGCTCACGTGCTCACATGTTCGTCACATGTATTGTCACATGTCTCACTTACGGTACCAGTTTACTGGCCGTGACAATAGTTAATAACTTTGCCGTGACATGCCCCTGCAAAAATTAACCGGGGTGGCCATTTTTGTGTCCTTACAGGAATGTGGATTTTCCAGACTATAACTTACACAGGGCAAGTAACTCTCCATAGTCAAGCAACTAAATTAGGCTTGCATTCCACTTCGTTGAACGCAATAAAAAACCTTGGTAACACGTGGGGGGCGGAACAAGCTAACGCTGATTCGCAGACGGACTATACCGGGGTCTAGTTTCGTCTGCAATGCAGGCTATGTTCATCAGCAATCCAGGTGGTGTGCGGCCTATGATCGCTAAGCATGCTGGTCGTAACAGGAAAACAGCTCATTCATATCAACACCATCGCCAAGTGCACATTAAATTACTGTGATGATTTCAACAAGAAAACCTGATATTGTATGCTTTATTCATCGTCTAAACTCTACAGATTGGCAAATATTCAACCATTTCTTCAAGAATTTTATAAAGGATCAAAAAATATGGTTTTCACAATCGCCAGCGTGAAGGCAGTGAGAGGTAAATAACAGCAACTGAATCAGTAAGGGCTACTAGTCACTGTTCTTTATTGTTATATACATGTAC